>ANCB02000220.1:0-117203 GCA_000331835.2 Trichoderma hamatum GD12
CCCCCCCCTTAGTCCTCCCCTCGTTCCCCGATTTTCATTCTTTTCCATCTCCATCTCAGCTGTGTATTCCATGTAGAATAGGCCCATTCTTTCCTTTCCTGTCTCTGGGACGTAATGATTAGGATCCTCAAATCTTCTAAGCTCCTCCCTTCCCCTTTTCTCATTTGCTGCTGTAATGTAAAAGCTGTAATTAGACAAGATGGCAAAATACAGAAAGAACAAGACAATTAAACAATTAAACCAAAACGTTCGAATAAATTACTCGCCGTATTGAAAAAGAACATAGGCATGGTTTATCGAACAAGAGCAGAACAGAATGAAAAAAAGATCCAAATTAGTAAAATAAAGTAGAGGGGAAAGAAGATACGACTTCAATCCACTCCATCGTCGTTCAGCTCGGCGCTCGGAGTCACCACCGGGCTGCTGTGGCCGCTGCCACCACCGCTCTGCTGGCTGCCCTGGCGTAGCATTCCGCTCGCGCCGCCGCGTCCCCACGGCCGTGTATTGGTCACCACGCTCATAGCCACCCGCTCCGCCTCGAGCCGGCTGGCCGCCGTTTGCTGGTGCTTGTTGGCAGTGTTCAGGTTCAGCTCCTCGTCGTCCGTGTCCAGCAAATCATCGTCGTGTGGCGCCGCATGGCCCCTCGGGCTAAGTCTTCGCAGAGGCACATCCTGCGACGCATCAGCGTACAGGTTCGGGTCTCTACCCAGAATGCGGTCCGCCTTGCTCTGAGGCCTTCTCGCGCCGCCGTTTCTCGCGCCGCCGTTGACTCCCGCGAGAGGTGCGCGGCCGTGGTAGTTGCCCGTGACATCTGCCGTCGCGGATGGGATGTCCTCGCCGTGTCCCCAGCCTGCGTTGATCTCTCGCTGTCGCTGTTGTTCCCGTTCGTTCCTCAGCCTCTCGCGCTCCGAGACCCATCGAGGGTTGGCCTCCCAGCTCCAGCCGTCGCCAGTCGTGTTGCAGATGGGGAAGAACCACAGGAGTGGGCTAGGTCCAAACAGGTGCAGCAGGTTTCGCTTCCAGCCAAGGTCAAAAGCATTGGGCAACTTCTCCGAATCCTGTTCGTCAAGGTACTCCTCGTAACGCTTGCGGCTCTGGTATCGTTCCAGCTCCTCATACGACATCTGGACGCGAGGGGGCTCTTGCATCAATCGTCGCTCTTCGCCCTCTTCACGGGTTGTGATGCCAGGCAGTGCGCTCGCATGAAAGTCTACAAACTGTCTCGCTTGCGGGATTCCGTTGGCGAGGCCCTGCGCCTGGTGAAGCGTCCTCTTGACTGTTGAAAGATATCTCGTCTTTTCCAGGCATTCAATCGTCGTCTGGTTCCTGCGTGCGAGAATAATGTGCCATGTTGTGAATGCGCCTACGACTAGACCAATAATGCCACTCATGACTGCCAACATGATGAAGTTGACTGGCAGCAGCGTGTCCAAATACTTGGAATCGTCCATCACCTCCACCCAAAACCATGTACCGCTAACCGCAAAGGAGTAAAAGCAAAACACCGTGGTATAAATCAAGAAGAGCAGAAAAGGCTTGTAGTTGCGCAGCCCGATACACGTCGCCAGCCAAGGGCAGTGGTGGTCCATCTTGAGAACGCATCGGCGGCATGTCGAGCAGTGGTGTGTGCGATCCGGCTTCCGCGCCTGGCACTTTTTGCAGAATCGAATTTCGCCATTGCTCTTAACTGTAAAGGACGTTGCTGCGCGATTCTGGCCAGCGCTTGTAGGGAGAAGACCGTAGCCGTCCTCGTTGACTGTTGATCCGGGATCCGTAAAGACAGCTGTCGTGTATGACCAGTTGAGCAGCAGATAGAGCGCGATGCCAAAGAAGGAAGATGTTGAGCCTATGTTTATCCAACGCCAAAGCTTAGTGTCAGCAGCGTTCCTTCAATGTTCTTTTTTCCTCCCTCTCGCAACCCGATAGATACCATGATCCTTGAATATTCACGTACCTATCCAGCGGCTCTTCTCAGTCTCCCTCCCAATCCTCACCACCACCCAACATGCCCACGATGTCAAGCTGTAGACAAACGCCAGAGGCAAGTATCTGGCGGTGGTGCAGCACACCCGCTCGATTCTGCGCGCCCAACGGAACGCCATACTAGGGTTGTCGCTTAACGACTCGTCTTCCATTAAAACAGCCGGCAACCCGACGTCTCCGCTTGCGCTCGCTCGCGTCTGTGGCGCTGGTTGTTGCTCCTATTCCCGGTGCTGTAGCTTAGCTGTGCGCTCGGGATATCGTGATATTGGAGTCGGCCGTATCGATCGTCGCTGGCCCCGTCTCTCGTGCGTCCAAAAGTCGGCCTCGAAATGGATTCTCAACCATTCGGCTCGGCGGGGGAGATTAGCTGCAATGTGTCAACTCGCACATTTGACGCCGGGGCTGTGCGATTGATTGCGTCCGTAATCAATCCGACCGGTAATCCTAGGCCTAGGGAGAAGCTCAATTCGTACACCTTGATATGCTTAGGTCATCCAGGGGCGCAGTTTGAATTTCGGGAAATGTCCCGAGTCGCCGGCTGAGCCGCTTTACCCTGTAGGGCTGCCGACGCCTGCTAGGCGCTGTAGCTCATCAACTACGAGTACATGTACAGACAGCAAAATACCCTGCAGCGTTGTATACTGTTCACAGATATTTGACAAAACAACATCAATGCATTGCTCTAAAAGAGAGACTAATCTTTTCAATAATCCCATCGAGATCAAACTTTTATTCATCAGATTCTTTAAAATGCTCTTGCTCAATGCTATTAATTCTGATGCTTATCCTTTTTTTGCCAAAGTCTGGCGGAATAGTAAGCGTCAAGTATCAACAGGAACATCTCCCCAGTTTTCATCAGTCCTCAAAGCAAAAAATAACAAGGAAAAAGTCTACGGAAAAGTAGAAAAATGCAGACATCTTCTACCAGTATTCATCTCTATCACCATTAGTCTCCACAGGATACTTATTCTTCTCCTTCATGGGTTTACCACGGAGCTTCTGCTTCATTTTCTCCGACGTCTTGTAAATGATGCTTCCGCCATGGTACCGAGTTCTCTTTATATCGACAATGCCCGCCGTCAATTGGTCCATAAACGTCTCATACTGAGCGGTGTCCTGAATGTGGCACTTGGAGCCTTTGGCTTCAGCGTGCGAAGTGATGCCTGTCAAACTCTTGAATATCTTGAGGCAGCTTGGGCACCTATACTTCCTATTTCCATGAAAAGGTGATTTGAGGTGACCAATAAGGCCGCTTGCCGTCTTGAATGTTTTTCTACGTAATATCATTAGCTACACATGATCAGACCTGTACCACGAAGTGATGTATTCTTACCCGCATAGTCGCTTTGGACAGTTGAATCTCTCGGTGATGGTGCAGTAGCAGCTAGCCGCACTGAAAGATGGGTTATTAGGATCATCAGGATCCATACCTGCGACGATAGTGGTCACACCAGACTTGAAAGCTGGTCGAGTAGACGCTTGAGTCGAGTTTTGTAGTGGTCGAGTAGAAGCCTGACTTGAGCTTTGTGGTCCATCTTTGGCATTGCGCTTGCTATCGCTGAGCAATCGCAAAGGAAGTTCGATTTGAAATTGGGCTTTATGCTCGGTATCAACGTCCATTGTATTAACTTGTTTCACGGCCGGCTGAACAGGAGGTTGAAACGAAAATGGCTGTTTGTCCTTTTTATCGTTAGTTTCATCGCGATGAAGATTCGATTTGTTGGATGTAGCGGCTTTCGTGGGTTTAGTGTGAATATTCTCTGTAGTTGCCAGAGCTGGAAATTCTTCTTGGGCCATTGCAAAGGCTTCTGGCTCCTTGTCAACGTGCCATGCCGAGACTGTGCTATTTGCGGCAGCCGATGGCATATAATTCATGTAGTTTCCCTTGACCTTCTCTCGAGTCAATTGCTCCAAGCGTCTGGGGAACTCAAGCTTCTCTTCTCGGAGTTGATCAAGAACGGCGGTGTCGAGACGAGGACAAAAGCCTCGCTCGATGTGGTTAATCAAGCTGCTCAGGCGTGTAAATGGGCCGCGGCCACAGCCGGGACACTCGAGGTCTTGTTCAAGAGGATGGTCCTACAGAAGCGTTAGAGGAGTGGCTTCTCAGAGATAGCTACTACCTGGACTCATATTGACTAACCACTTGCATGTGTTGCATTTCCCCTGCCAGCGTCTTGAAATCACGCGCACATATTTTGCAGTGGATGTGATCTTCCTTTTCGTCATTCCGTCTCTGCTGTTTGTGCCTCAACAGATCTTCCCATTGTTCGAATGATTTATGGCAATGATTGCAGAACAATGGGTCATTGGAGAGAGGATCAATGCTTGAATCCATGTTGCTGAATATGCATTTGAGATGGCAGTGCTATTCTGAGGGGGGGTATATTTGGCTAAATCAGGTCCAAACGAGACCTAGATATCGAACCTGCTTAGAGTTCTTGGTCTTGAGTAGCTCGAGAGCTTGATTGGAAAGAGGCGAAACAAGAACAGAAAGATATTGAGTTGGAAGAAGAAGGGAAAAATAGAGTTCTCCCTACAGTATGGTGCTTTATAAAAGGGAGATGCTGGCGGGCAGTGATGATAAAGTGGCCTAAGGCATCGGTGTGCCAAGGCGGTGGCGAAGAAGGCAGGCGCTTGGTGAATAGGCAGATGCAAATTCAGATCTCAATGCCAGCAAGGAGGTGCTATTGGTACATCTATTGAAAGCGAATGCACAATAGAATGCCACGTGCGTGAATAGAAGCTCTAGAACAGATGAAACGCCCCCAACTTGGACATTTTGTCTCGGCACATGCAGAGTGTCTGCCTGTTTGCAGCCCGGGAGGAGAGTAATTAGTGCAGGAGATCTGGTGTGTGAGTATAGAAGATCGAAGCTTGAACGATATCACCTGAGGCATGATCCAATACCTCTCTACTATTATTACCTCCTGCTAGGTGCAGGTAGCTGCTAGGTGCCATCTCAACTACCACCACTTGCCTTGTCTACTCCTACTTCCAGCTGATACGTCTACTCTCTTCGCTCCAGCCATTGCCTCCGCGTGTTCAGTGCTCTCCTTCTGCGCTATGGAGTAAAGTCGAAGGTTCTTAACTACCTCCAATATTTACCCTTTTTATTTTATTATTATAATTATTACTATTTATTTTCGCTTCTTAATTACTGTACAGTTCAATCTTTATTCTAGTCCAGCCCCCCCTTATGTGCAGTCACTGCCATACACGCTCATCTGCCTGCCATTCAAGTTTCATTTGGAGAAATTGACGGCAGGCAGCAGACATAGAACTCAAGTCCTTGAGAGGGGCATGACACATCATTAATCATACCGTACTTGCAGACTGATGACGGTTGTGACCTGCCAGATAGCTCACAAATACCGCCGGCCATTTCACAAGACGACGCGGCATTAGATTCTGCCATACATCCTGCGATATGATTAGCATATAGCGAGTAGATTGAAGCGACATCCTGATAGCAACAAACCGCGGATAGAAAGACTATTGATGTTAGTACGATGAGTTAATATGCGTGTAATCAGCTGTGAGCTTACCCGAGGACAGTAATGAAGGCCAAAGAGCGCATTGAAAAGATTATAACAACTTACTCTAATAGATGTTTGAAGATTTAGGAAGATTGATGAGTTTTTTGGTAGTATCTGGGGTAAATAATATGTAATTTATAGATGAAAATCCAATGGTTATTTGCGGGGTATCATTCCAAAGACTTCATGCATGTACGAGAGACAAGCGCCATTGATTCAGACAAAACTTCTTAATATGACGTTGCTCTGACGTCTCTATAAGAAGAAGATCTACTGTTTTACTCTCGACATACTTACTTGATGCCTTGGTAAGAATATCTGCTGGCTTACTATCCATGTACTATGTTGGACTGGAGCGAATGGGTATGAGTTTGGGGTATAGTATTAGAAGATGGTTTGTGTCTTAGACATGTCTCGCATCTGTCAATTATGTCACGTAGTATGAAAGGCCTGCATTACCGTAAGGCGATATATGCTCCAAGTCAATGCTGAAACCAAAGTCCTATTCCTTGTTACAGCACAAACTAATTTCTTTCATGGGGGGTTTTATGATGAATGACATATGTGATGTGATGTTTTTTTTTTTTTTTTTTTTTTTTTTTTTTTTAACAGATACTAGTTCTACTCGATAGTACTATCTCTATTATCCCTACTCTCCCAACTATCGCCGCTAGTTACAATTTCTACCATTTACTCTTCATCTTCCATCTCACCATATCCATCTTCATCGTCCTCATCCCTTCCAAAGGCAGTATGGCCCATCCTATCTTCCTCTTCCGAGCCGTTGTCGTTCTCCTCATCATCATCATCGTCGCCATCGCTACCGGCTTCGGAATCCTCACTATGGGAATCCATCCTGCCAAGGATACTGGCAGCTTCTGCTTCCGCATCCACGTCCGCCTCTGCATCGGCATCGTGAGATGTAACAACAGACTGCTCCTCTGCATCGACATCTGGCCTCCTAGCACGGGGACGAACCCTAACATTATACACCTGACTCTTCTTCTTTGATGGTTCTCGACCTCGAAGCTGTGTAAGCTCTTCGTTTGTTAGATGTAAATTAGGCAATGGAAGGTGAAATGTGGCTGAAGTAGACCGAACAGGAGTTTGATCTCCACATTGCAGCGTTGGTGCAAAGTCCTCCTTGGTGAGCTGCCGGCCAAATTGGATCGCCACTAGTTTCGTCTTCATGATGGCCTTGACTTTTGCCCACAAGCCTCCGTGATACCATCCGCTGCTGACATCCCACGTAGGACGCACCGCTGCATTATCCAAAAGCTCGCGGAGCAAGGGATCCGTAATATCGCACACCTGCCACACTTTGCCATCAGTATGATACGTCTCTCCGTCGAATGTGTGACTGGCCGATAACTCTTCTACAAACTCCTTTGTTCGGCCCATCTGGGCTCTGCGTAAAGACTGCCAGGTTTGGTCTTTACGAGCACGCTTCTGCTTAGGAAGCTTGAACATGAGGGTTTGATAAATGCGATATTTGGGATCGGTTCTGGGATCAATTCCGTAGGGAACAACTCCGTCTCTCCACGGACCACCCTTGAACTGATAAGCGGCGTAATTTAGATACTTTTTCAGCTCGTTCCAGTTTCGAAGCTTGCCAGCAAGGTGATTCAGTAGAGATCGACGAGTCCATACGGGACGATGTTCAAATGCTTCTTCAAGCTGTGCAATAACCTCCACCATGCGTGGATCTGTCATGTCTGGAGGAATTTGGGGACCGGCAGGAGCAGCATCTTCTGTACCGATGAAGTGGCCAACTTGTTTGACCGCTGTCGTGTTAACAGTCCCGCCATCTTCTGTCAAACGAACATACGGATTTTGCGAGTAAAAGTAGTTGAATGGCAAACTCATGTGCGTAAAGATGGGAGGCGGGATAATGTCCACATTCGAGCCTTGGTCGATGCCAGGGGTGAATTTGAAGTCTTTTATCTTTTCGACTGTGCTACTGGTCAATATCAAACTGTGAAGCAGAAGAATGGAAGATTCAAAATACCATCTCCGGGAAGCACTTGATCGACAAATCTCTGCGCAAATGACGATTTGTCCATGTCCCAGTAAAAGTCAGCCAGGCCCCTGAAGCGATGTGTGTGCTTGATCAAACCCGCTGCTTCGACGTGATATTTGCCGACATTGTCTTCGAGTTTGCGCCTTAGAAGCCTTGGATCATCATGACGACCAATGGAAAGAACATTGTCTGATGATGGGGCTGAAGGGTCAATGCCTTGGAACTCTACGTCTCCTTGCCAGGGCTCGTTTGTTCCGCGTTTCCGCTTCCTCCCAGTTCTTTTGGGAACTGTGACTTTGAGTACGATATTGTGAGACCTAGCATTGTGTGACATGATTGGTGGGCAAAAGGGCTCCTCTGGATTTATATACAATGGTACTGAGTTTCTCAGAGGATCTAGAACCTGTAATGAGAGTATTGTTTATGAGCAACTAGACACTCTCGTATGAGTCGCGATTCGCACTTACATGCCTAAGCGAAGGTGTCCTCCCAAATGCTCTTACAGCTCGATCGATATTTTCAACTACCGCTGGGATCTCAACGGCAGTGAGCTCTCTTCGCGGAATGGCATATCGAGGGGCGCCATCCTCTGTGTCTCTCGCGATGCCTTGCGAGCTGGCGCCTTCTCCCACCTCTTGGCGAGAATCCATGTCAAAGAGAACTTCTCTTCTTTTGCTCTATTTATTTTTCTTCATCTGTATTTTTTGCAAGACGATATAACCCTGCCAGAGTCGAAGCTTAGCTTATCAGGCAGATGGATTCATAGCCGCAGATTTTGTCCTGGGCGCTGAACAAGACCCCTGCACCTGCTGCTGAAAAAGCTCAAGCTCAAGCTGCACGAAACAGTTTCAATCAACAACGGGGAGCTGGATTGGGGTGGGATACAGTACGCGGCCGAGCCATGACGCACCGTATTGCTGCAGCCGCTAAAATGAGGCCCCAGGTTAGGAGGTACGTAATTTACGCATCACGCGCTTGCTGGGGCGGTGCTTGCAGCCGGGAGCTCTGCACTTCCGATTGGCCAGCGGTAGTGCGCACCCTGACCTCTGCTGCAGCGGCATTACCGTGCCCATCAGCAAAGCGCACTGTACGAGGCCCTGTCCGCTGGCCTGAGAGCTTGGGCAATACAGAATGCCCAGACCCCGGAGAGCGGCGTGGGCTGGATCAGAATTCAGAAAGGTGTCCTGCCCATTGAGTTTGATTTGCGTGCCTCGAGCTGACCATCGTCTGTTTTCCGAGTTGTGCTGGTTCCTTTTTGGCGCTGATTTCAACCGCCCCAGCGGCTCTCCATCTCCTTCGCCTAGGTACAGGCCAAGTAGCTCCACTGCTACAGGTAGACCAGTTTAGTGAGCGGGTTACAGGTAGATGACACTGCCCCTACGGCTGCCGGATCGCTGAATAGATACCCGCAGGGCCCTAACAGAGCGTCCAGAGCCTTGGAGCCTCCTCGAGCGCTCAACCACGACCAGCAACTCCCCCGCGTCAACGCCTCGACGGCTAAACCTCCCAAGCTGCTGCACCGTCCGTCTCTTAGCTCTGGTCCAATCTGAGCCCGCCACTGACGCTTTGCAGTCTCTCTCTCTCTATCAGCATCTCTACATCACCTCGGTCGGTCTCTCCCTTGCTCTCTTTTGGCCGGCATCGACCATCCACGGCCACCACAGCACCAATCATCGTCTCTCGACACCGGCTCTGCGCGCCCCGTCGACAATTGGCTCCTCTCGCTGAGCGCAGCTGGACCGCCCCCAATCCTGATTCCTGGTGGTTGAAGCGTGTCCACCACTTTGAGCCCCCCCTGCCTCTTCCTCCTCGACCAGCTCCCTGTGACCCGCGTTCCTGCATCCAGCGTCCAGCGTCCAACTCGGCCTCGTCCAAGTCGAAATCGCCTCTCCCTACACCGACGTCGAGATCCAGCGGCTCGTCGCCTCTATCGACACGCGCCTTGCGGCTTGACGACGCCGTTCTCCCTCTCCGGCATAGCTGGCGTTGCCCCCCTTCGCCCGCCCAGCCTCGCCTCACCTCCGCTCCGCATCCCGACTGTGTTGCCTCGCCTACCCCACTGCGGCTACGGAGCTGGCTGGACGGCTTCCGGTTCTTCGATATTGTTATTCCTTGAGCGAGACTGAGAGACAGCTTCACACGCCATGATGAAGCGATTCAGCCAGAGAGTGAGTCCCAGTCCACCCCCCTGACGCCCGTCGCGCGCACATCGACTGATGCAGGTCATGATCATGATTAGCTCTCGCGAGGCAAAGATGCCGCAAAGTCCTCCAAGAAGAGTAAGGATTCCAAGGATGGGACTTCGTCTCCCTCGTCTCGAGATTCCAACCAGTCCCCGGTCCTGACTCCATCGTCTTCGACATCGACCCTCAACGATCCTCGCAACAAGCCGCTGCCCCCCAACTCTGCCCTTGGTGGTGATCATGGTGCCAGCCAGTCCTCGGGCCTTGCTGGTCAGCAGGGCCTCGATCGATTTGGGCCGATGGGCAGCGCGTCCAGTCCTAACGGCGCCAATGCTGGCAGAGGCCCCCCAACTGTCGTCATCAGCCCGACTCCAGGCGTAAGTACTGCCACACACAAAGTAATCATGGAGAGTTCAAGGTTATGATGCTAATTCATCTACTTCGTCCTAGCACATCCCTCCACCTGGGGCCACCGAAACAATGCCTCACGAACTGGCGCCCCCGAAGGCCGGCCAGAAGTCCCTGATGATCAATCGTATGGATAACCGAGATGCTATCCCAGAGGGCCTGCGGACACCGAAGCGACAGCACTCATCCCGATTCGACATTTCCGCCCATCGTGAGCTGGAGAAGCTTCCAGGCTTCCACGAGGTGCCGCCTAACAGGCGCCAGGAGCTCTTCATGCAAAAGATTGATCAGTGCAATGTCATCTTTGACTTTAACGACGCTAGCGGTGACATGAAAGCCAAGGAGATCAAGCGACTTGCTCTTCACGAGCTGCTGGATTACGTTGCCAACAACAGACAGGTCATCACTGAGCCTATGTATCCCAGAGTTGTCGAGATGTTCAGCAAGAATTTGTTTCGACCAATCCCGCCCCCATTGAACCCCCAAGGCGAGGCATTCGATCCGGAGGAGGATGAGCCCGTTTTGGAGGTCGCTTGGCCGCACATCCAGGTCGTCTACGAGTTTTTCCTGCGCTTCATTGAAAGCCAGGACTTTAACACCAACATTGCCAAGGCATACATCGACCACAGCTTCGTGCTTCAGCTGCTAGATCTCTTTGACTCCGAGGATCCCCGCGAGCGCGACTTCTTGAAGACGACCCTCCACCGCATCTACGGCAAGTTCCTCAACCTACGATCATTCATCCGACGATCCATCAACAACGTCTTCTTCCAATTTACATATGAAACGGAGAGGTTCAACGGCATTGCGGAGCTTCTGGAAATTCTGGGCTCCATTATCAATGGTTTTGCCCTGCCTCTGAAGGAGGAGCACAAGATCTTCTTGACCCGAGTCTTGCTTCCCCTTCACAAGCCCAAGAGCCTGAGCATGTACCACCCTCAGCTCGCTTATTGTATTGTCCAGTTCCTAGAAAAGGATGCATCCCTCACAGAAGATGTAAGGAGACACATACACGCACCTCCTCCCCAACCTGTAAAAGTTCTAGACCAAATACTGACGTAAAACTTGATAGGTGGTCCTCGGATTGTTGCGATACTGGCCAAAGGTTAACAGTACAAAGGAGGTCATGTTCTTGAACGAGGTTGAAGACATTTTTGAGGTCATGGATCCTGCCGAATTCGCCAAGGTCCAGGAGCCTTTGTTCCACCAGCTTGCCAAGTCTGTGGCCAGCCCCCATTTCCAGGTCGCCGAGCGTGCGTTGTACTTCTGGAACAACGAATACTTCTGCAATCTCGTAAGCGACAACGTGGAAATTATTCTCCCCATCATGTTTGCTCCACTCTATGAAAACTCTAAGGGCCACTGGAATAGGTACGTTTACCACTGCACTAATGGGCTGAAATCGTGTTACATGGGCTAACATGCAGAAGGACAATCCACGGCATGGTTTACAACGCTATGAAGTTGTTCATGGAGATCAATCCTCAGCTCTTTGACGATTGCTCCCATGAATACACGGAGCAGCAAAACAGCGCCGCGGCTCGAGAAGCGCTGCGAGAGCGAAAGTGGGCTGCTCTATCTCAGCAAGCTGACGAGCGAAGAGCGTCACTGGGACTGGCCACTGTTGAGGACCCCGGTAGGGCTCGAGGAGGAAGCCTCCCACGGGTTGACGAAGTTGACCCTGCTGAAGACAACCAGAAGCGCCTCGATTCGCTTAAGCTTCAAGACGCTGCCGGACGACAGAACACCCATGAGCGACAAGGTTCCGTGGGATCCAATCGAAGCAGATAGCCTCGTTGTGTGATAAACAGGTCCTTTTATCCTCGCGGTTTAGCCTTTGTTCGTCTTTCTTGATTCAGTCTGTCCAGGATCTTCATTCTCGCCTCTTTCTCTATTCATAGTGAAAATTTGCCTCAACAAACAAGCCTCTACTATAAAGGCCCTTAGAAGTACTAATATATTGGTGCTGGGAATATTAAACTGCTTCACATACATGGAGGCACTTTGGATGGCGGATCAACGTCAAAGCTGGTTACTAAGGGAAACTGCCTAATGCTATACAAAAGGGAGCTGTAACCTAAAGTAATGTTGATGATTCTTCTCTTTTTTCTTTTTTTTTCTCTTTTTCTCATGGTCACTTGCATTCACGTGCAGGCTTTTGCAAAAAAACACCGATATTGAGCAGCATTCGTGTATGACAGGGGGTCGATACAATAATATTTGTTTTACTACTCTTTTTATTTCTCCCTTCTTTACAAGGAGATATCAAAACACTCGGAAAAAGAGAAGAAATCCTACAACACTACCTTTCTTTCTTTTTTCTTAAAAATGGAAACAGAGCAGAGGTGAGGTACAAAAAAAAAGTTGCGTTTGGGCTTTAGAAAATGCCAGGCATGTTGACAGGGGGGAATGGATGTGGAGGATAGCAAAAGGGAGGAGGGAGCATACGCTAGCGAACAGCGGTTGCATTTGTTTCTTTCCATATTCTGGAAGGAAAGAAAAAGAGCGGAGGGAGAGAGGGAGAGGGAGAGAGAGAGCTTGGGACTTTGCTTATTTTTCTTTTCTTTTGTTGCTTTCGTTTCGACGTGATGGATTTGGTTGGCTGGGGAGGTTGTTGTGGAAGAGGGAGAGGAAACATGCGTGTTTTTTATTTCTTGTGCGCGTGTGTACTTGACTGTACTTGACTCGGATAGACTACTTGCCTTTTTATCTCTTTTATAGTTGAATTCTTATTTCTATAAGGCTTTCTTTTGTAATGCGTGATACATATTGTTCTCCCAGGAGCTGCGGAGGCGGTTATGGAGAATCACTACCAGTTACTTTAATTTTCATTAGAATCAGTTGACATAAAAGCCGTTTCTAGTGCTTAGTGGCTCAAAAGCCATTGTCATCCCATAGTTTAACCAGGCAATACTACAAATCATTACAAAATTCAAAGGCAACTCCATTGCCAGGTCCCGGAACGCCCTGCATCGCAAACTGACATCTCCAACACAGACATGGAAATTACTAATATTGTCCTCTGTAGCCGCCGCGGCCATATCCGCCTCTTCCACGACCCCTATAACCACCATTGCCGCGCCCGAATTGATTGTTGTGCTGAGGTTGTTGTTGCGGCGGTGGTGGCGGTGGTGGTATAGGCCCGCCGGGGAATTGGTTCATGCTCATGAAGTGAGCAATCATCTCAGGAGGGATCGGGGGTGGTGGAAATCCCGGCAGAGGGGGAGGCGGGAAGGGGAATCCCATGGCGTTGGGTGGTGGAGGAAATGGCATAAGCGGCATATTATGCGGTGGCTGAGACTGAGAAGAGCGGTCATCGTACTGACGTGATGTCGAACGATACCTAGAATCGGGCCCGTCGTTGCTGTCATATCTTCCATGGCTTCGGCTTCGACTGCGGCTGTGGCGCCCGCGCCCGCGGCTGTCATCTCGACGGCGGCTACGGCTGCGACTGCGACTGCGACTGCGACTGCGGCTGTAGCTGCGACTACGGCTGCGACTTCGACTCCTCCTGTCACGCGCTGATAGCCGAGGTCGCTTGAATGAAGGCGGAGACGTGCTTCGAGATCGATCTCTGGAGAAACTGCTTGATCTTGATCTCGGCCGTGATCTCGATGCGGACTGTGAGCGTTCTCCAGATGCCTTTGCAGACTTCTTCTGTCTGTCTCTCATGCGCTCGCAGAATTGGCGAGACCAGCCGTAATAACTCTCCCCTCCAATGATTTCGCCCGTAACTTCATCTAGGATAATGCGTTCGCCGAGTTCACTGAAGCCAGTCTGTAGGTCGTCACTTGGCTCGCTTTCCTTTGCGTAGATGTAGTCTGCGTCTTTCAGCAGCATCTTTACGGCATCTACGACTCGTCTCTCCGCAGGCCCTGCCGCAAGCTGAATGGGGCGAACTTGGTCGGGGACCATGGGCCTAGAAGAGTTTGGTGTGATGTGAGGTAGCCAGGTACCCGCGGGAAGATCGTACCATGGGATGGAAGCATCGCCATGGAAGGAGGGTAGAATATATGGGGCGTCCTTGGCGAGTTTAAGGGAGCTCTCTGATAGCTCAAGATTGACAGCGGTAATCTCAGCAGAGCCGTTGGCGAGGGCTGTGCGGAGCTGCGTAACCACCTCTGGCGTAAAGTATCCCTTCTCCTCCCACAAGTCAATCAGACCTTTGAGCTTTGTCTTATGCTTGGGGCAGTTGTCGAAGGCTGCCGCATTCCCAACCATGGCGGGCAAGACCCCAGCCCATGTCTCTCCAAGCTTGCGGTTGCTCTGGCGCACAATCTCGTGGTAGAGGACATCATTGACAATGTAGAGGAGATGCAGCCTCCGCCTCTTGGCGCTGCGGCGCTTCCCGTCATTCTCCACGGCTAGATTCTTTGACAGGACGGCCCAGAACTTGCCCAAGGCTGTGCAGCGCGCGGCGGATGGGACAACGTTCTCGACTATCCAAGCCTTGCATTTCTACCCAAGGAGGAGTTTAGCAAATTTGAGCGCGGATCGTGACAAAATGCTTGCGAGCAATGAGTCAGTCAAACCTGAACGTTCTGGCGGGAGCACTGGATGATGGCGTCGTCTAGCAGCGTGAACAAGGTGTCGACCGCGGCGCGGTTCAGCGAGGTCGGGTCGGCGCGAAAGAGAGTGGCCGACAGCGTCGCCTTGGTAATGGCCAGCTCGGGAGAAGCCATCGTGGCAGAGGGGGGGGGTAGAGAGGCGCGACCCAGAAAGGGATGCAGAGAGTCTGCTCTCGCAAGGCCTTGGAGGAATAAAGAAAAGAGGTCTGGTTGTTCTGGGTGAAGCGAGAGAGGCGCGCTGGAAATTGTTCTTGGAGCCTTGGAGTCTGTGTCGCAGATGGCGGGAAAACTACGGAAGCACTCCCCACCAAGACCTCGAGGGAGCTCCGAAGCAAGCGACAAGGACGGGCTAATTGATGCAAGCTCGTTTTGAGAAAGAGGTAAAAATGCATGTGATAAAAGCTTTTCCAGGTGGTATTAGTCTTGATAGCTGCAGAAAGCAAGCTATTTTGGCTGGGTTTGGGCAGATGACATCCAGCATTCAACCTTGGATAGTGGGCATGAGAAAAAAAAAAAAAAAAAGATTGCGTCGGGCCTCTAATGTTGCCTCCCATCACATGCTTTACTCTTTGTTACTCTCACAATTGCATATGAAAATCTTATTTTGAGCGGTAAAAGTATTTCATTCTATTAATTCGAGCTTCATAAACAGACTTATCCAGGTTACCGATGTGTGGCGCGAAAGCTATAGACATACAGCCCAGCAAAGGGCATTATTTTACACCATGATAGAATACAGCGGCGAGCTTAATGTCTCCTCAAATCTCTCCCAAGACCAGCTGCCCAACTCTCTCTCTCGTCTCTCATGACCCTCTTTTCTCTGCCTTTTCTAGCTGAAACGGTCCCCTTTACGGGTACGAAGCGGCACAGAACTCTCGTACTTGCTCTTCTCGGTTACTTGATCGGATTCGGTTGCTGGCGCATGTCTTGTTGCTGCGGGATCGCTACTTGCTTCCTGACTCGGCGAGCCGGTATTGTCGGTCCTTGCGGGGCCACCGTTGCCGGAAGACACAGGCTCCCCATATTCCAAGGCTCTGTTGGCTGCCTGCTTCTCACGATGTGCTTTGAGTTTGGCTACACGCTGTTCCTTGACGTTCTGCTTAGCGAAGTAGTAGGCGCCGCCTCCGGCTGTGAAGGACATTTCATGTCAGCTGCGAGTATTGGTAACAAAGAAAGCACATCATCTGCCTACCGACAAAGAGGGAGCCCCATCCAAGCCTAAAAATAAAAGAACGTTAGCAATCGAAGAACTTCTGGTGGCAGTGACAGGCCGGGATAAGCGGGCTGCTAGTAGTACCAGAAAGATCGAACCTAGAGGAATAGAAGTCAGCAAATGCTGCGCCAATGCCGGGGCCGAAAGGTACCTACGTTGTTCATCGTGGCGATTGAAAGTTTTGCGGTGATTCCAGGCGTCTGTCAAATGTCGTGGGTGGTGGAGAAGGCAAGTTGCGAGCTGCGCTGATGCGATGCTAGAAGAAAGCCAAGTCGTTCGATCGAAAGCTTAGCAAGGCGGTGATGCACCTAATGGGCGCAAACTGGGCCCAGAGCCGGCCTGGCGCATCGGCAGCTTCAGCTGATGGCGGCACCGGCTGTCAATGCTACAGGGCAGCCCTGAGGGTCAATTTTAGCGCTCAGGCGCCTCCGTGGTGGCCCGTGGTGGGGGGCCCGTGGACGCTATAACTCACACTGTACAGGGGCTGCCTTGCCGAGATCCAATTTACAGTGCCAAATTAAACGTCCGGTTTCTGGATATGACATAGATCGTCATTTGGGGCGTTTCCTAAAGACACGCAAGCACCTCAGCAAAACTTGAAAGCTTTCCATTTCACAGCCCGGACAGCGACAGGAGATTCCCCCCCTTTTCTTGCGCGCTTCTCGTTGTGCATTTGAAGCGTCTTGATGCTCTTGTTATTGATCCGCAAATCTTTCTGCATAACCAACAAGGCTGCATAGCCGGAACCCAGACTCGTCACCGCGATCCAATCGGCCCCTCGAAAATCCTCACCTCACTCCACCCCTTTAGACTGCAGCATTTCCCACGCTCATCTATACAGGAATCCGAACACGTCCGTTTACAACGTCTTACTTTTGCGTCCTGCGAAGTACTTGTCCAAAATCTTGGAGCGCGTATGATCCATTAGGAGACCACGCTGTGGGTGTAATGGGTAGTTTTGCCCAGAACCCCACCGTCCAGAAACCATGTCTTCCCCCAGCATAGACCAAACAGAAGGCAACGGGCCTGATGGCTCTTCCATCGTGAGTTCTTCTCTGTCGATAACCAGATGCCATGATTCTAATAACCATGTTCGCCCTACTAGAGGCCTGTCTCGTCGCTCCTCGCCCGATTCGAAAACATGAATGTCAACCCTCCGTCGCAAACACAGCCTACCTCTGCTCCGGCTCCTCCCCAGCCGCGAAAACTCTCGCCAGGGCCAAAGCCAGACAGATTAAAGACCCTCAAGACGGGGCAAGATGCTACATATGGCCCCCCTTCTCCGATCACTCCCGCCAAGCCGTCAAACCTGAAGGACCGCGCTTTTGCTGCTGCGTCTCCTGTAAGCCGCGATAGAGGGGCACCAATCCCACCGCCTCCCCTGTCTACACGACCAGCGCCGCCTGTTGCGTTGAAGCCTCAAGTGCTGCCTCACCCACCGGCAGTTACAGTTCAACCTCCTCTGTCACCCCCCAAGGGAAGCACGTTGAACATCGCTCCCGGCGAACAATCCCCGTTCCTAGGTCCGGCTGCGATTTCTACTTCCGCCACGCCGAGCCGATCTCCTACGCCGCTCAGGTTACCGAGCCGACCACATAGTCCCACCAGCAACAGTGGTGGTAGTGGTACCGCAACGCCACGATCTCCAAGGCAAGGAGTTGCGAAAGCTCCATCACCGCCGCCTCCCAGACGATCTGCCGAGCTAAAGCGCGAGAAGGAACGAGAAAGAGAATGGAAGCCTGCGCCGCCGCCGCCACCCGCGCCACGATCAGAGAAGATGTTGATGAGAGCGGCTACTGGGATAGAGGTTAGAGGTAGGCCTGCCGTTCAAAGATCCAATCGCTCTCAGGAGTCGTCTCCTGTTGGCAGCGCCTCGCGAAGCTCGGAACCCAGGGCAGAAAGCAATCCTCCAGAGCTGCCCTTGCGACCGAGGCCACAGCAACTAAATGATGCGCCGAGTAGGACGAAGCAGATCGCTGGAGCATTTGAGCAGCCTGCCCAGCCAGCCCTTCGTCCATCTTTGTCTGTGCGGAAACCAACACGTGAAGGAGAGCCGAATGGCTTGGGTATTGTCAGGGCCCCAATTACTCCTCAGCTTACTGGGGGTGTTCGTCCTGCTTTGCCCGCACGACCTCAGACTACTGATATTCCCCCACAGCATCCGATGCCGAATAACGTAGCAAAGGCGCCTCCAAAACCTCCGCGACCATCTGCTCCGAACCATGCGCAGGTTGCTGCTACTCCGTCCACTCCTCTTCCGCCACCTCCACCGTCTGCCGCAAACCGAGTCGTTTCCAACCCTGTTCCCCAGCAACCACCCGCAAAGGTACATAAGCATTCTTTGACGGTAGACGTACCAGCAGCAGGCCATGCTACTGTCGATGTCCGTGCGTCCCCGGCGCCTGTGGCTGCTGCTGCCGTAGTGAGGCAGACGCCGGCACCTGCTGCAAACGAAGCGATCATTCCGAAATCCGATCCCTCTGCCCAGATTACGGCATACCCCGATGGCTCGAGTACTAATCGCCGGCCTCCATTCATCAAGAAGGGATGTTATGAGATTCAACCAAAGTACGATCCTCGTATCTTCGATGTTTGTGGGCAATATGTCTGCACTACTGGCCCTCTGACTCGGGTGTGGAGCGTGCTGGATGGAGAACAAATTGTCAGCTTTGCACACACAGAAGGCGTGAAGGCCACAGCTGTATCGTTCAAGGCCTGCGCGGACCCCGATCAAGAAGGCTCCAAAGTTTGGATTGGCACTAATCTTGGAGAGATTATGGAAGTTGAAGTTGCGACGCAGCGCATAACAATGAGCAAACCGGGTATCCATGGAAAGTCGGAAGTTACCAAGATATACCGACACCTAAACGAGATGTGGACTGTTGACGAAGGTGGAAATTTCCACGTCTGGGGTCCCGACGGCGACGGGGAGCCAAACGTTGCCAACTATCCTCATCAGTCTTTCAAGATTCCCAAGGGGGAGACTTTCTCAATAGTGGTTGGGGATGAGCTTTGGCAAGCGACTGGCAAACAATTACGGATATTTGCTCCTACTCAAGATAATTCTAGGCCATTTCAGGTTCTGACAAGGCCAATTACAATAGAAGGAGCGGGAGATGTAACCTCAGGAACGCTGATGAAGAGCCATCCCGGCAAAGTTTTCTTGGGGCACGTTGATGGGAAAATCAGCATTTGGTCTACATCCGATTATTCTTGCAAGACAATTGTGAATGTCACCACATGGAAAATCAATACACTATCAGGTGTTGGTCAGTACATTTGGGCAGGATATAACACAGGAAAAGTTTGTGTCTACGACATTGCTCAAACGCCGTGGGTTGTTTTGAAGGAGTGGCAGGCACATGACAATACCATCTTGGGGATGAAGGTGGATTTTGCCAGCTCTTATCAACTGGATCAATTACAAGTTGTTTCCCTAGGCGCAGATAGCCGAATCAAGGTATGGGACGGCATGTTGCAAGACGACTGGCTGGAAGACGAGATGAAATCCAAGGATACGACATATTGCGACTTTGACGAGATTAAAACTCTGATATTCACATGGAATGCGGGTGCTTCTACCCCTCATAGTCTTCGGTACTCCAACGGCGATGCCACATTCTTCCAAGATCTTTTACAAGCGAGCGGCTCTCCGGACATCTTGATCTTTGGATTTCAGGAACTCGTTGACTTGGAAGATAAAAAGGCGACAGCAAAGCGGCTGCTCAAGTCGAAAAAGAAGGAGGGTACAGACCAGGAACGGATGAGCCACCAATATCGAGACTGGCGTGACTTTTTACTCAAAACTTTGGACGACTACATGCCAGCCGATCATCTGTATCATCTTCTACACACCGCACCTATGGTGGGACTCTTTACCTGCATTTTTGTCAAGGCTTCGTTGAGGGAAAGGATCACGCATCTGAGCGGTGCTGAAGTGAAGCGAGGCATGGGAGGTCTTCATGGAAATAAGGGAGCAGTGGCTGTTAGATTCCAAATCGACGACTCGTCCCTCTGTTTCGTGAACTGTCATTTGGCAGCGGGCCAAACCCAGGCTAGCTCACGTCATAACGATGCGGCGGCAATTCTTGAAGCCAGCCTATTCCCCGTTGAGCGAGATACCGAAACTCGGATTGACGCCTTTAGTGGCGGTGGAGACGGCTCCATGATTCTTGATCACGAGCTTTGTATTCTTAATGGTGACCTCAACTACCGCATAGACACGATGTCGCGAGATACGGTGGTTAAAGCCGTGGAGCAAAATAATCTGGCAAAGCTCCTTGAGCGTGACCAACTGCTTGTTGCGCGCCGCCGCAACCCAGCCCTTCGCTTACGAGCATTCGAGGAACTACCAATTACGTTTGCACCAACCTACAAGTACGATGTAGGAACAGATACGTATGACACAAGCGAGAAACGAAGAAGCCCTGCCTGGTGCGATCGACTTTTGTTCCGAGGACGCGGTCGTGTGCAGCAATTAGACTATAGACGGCATGAAGTAAGAGTGAGCGATCACCGGCCGGTTACAGGAGACTTTCGTCTTTGGGTAAAGAAGATTAGACCAAAGGATCGAGCAGCCGCCTGGATGCAATGCCAGCAGGGATTTGAAGACGTTAGGCAGAAAGAGTTGGCAGAAGATAAGTAAGTTTGTCTGGAATGATTCTTTAAAAAGGGAGTTGAAGTTGAGCATCGTTTACTAACTGGAGATGAATAGACTCTACTATCTAATGAATATTTGTGGTTTCGACGCAGCAACAAGCCAACGGCTAATAAAAGAGAGAGCGTCGCGCAAACCGCATAGGAGCCCCAGCAGAAGCAGGGCAGCGTACTAATTTGGGATTTTTATTCATCTGTCTAATGTATCGTGTGCTTCAGAGGGAAGCATGTACGACGGCGCTGGTGGGTTGGCGAATAATCGGCCGGCATTTAATACATATGAAAGACTGGGCATTTGCAATGATACAAAGGGAAATGGAGACTGGCCCAAAGTTTTTCGGTGTCAGAGGCGCAAGAAAAAGATAAAGAAGCGAGATTTGATGAAAGGTTATGAATTGTTCTTATAGAAAGTCGTGCATATATAATTTTCTAGCGACTGGAGCGTTTCGGGAGAGAGCAAATAAGGGTGGGATGGTTGAATCTAAGTTGGAGGGTTTTACAGTTTTGAAAGTACAGAGTAGACTAGACAATGGCTATATTTCTTGTTTTCACGATTAACAAAGAGCCGATGTGGGCTGGAGTGACGAACTGTATACTGGGCTGATTTATTTGAAGTCTTGTTCCGACGTCTGTATTACATGGTTATATGCCGAGACCTTGGCGTCTAGCTTTTGGAATTGTTGGCTGTCTCACTGCCAAGAGGCATACTTTTGTAAATCTAAAGTTGGATTATCTACAAGACATTTTATAAATCTTTGGTATATTTTTGCTAAAATCCTACAGAAACCTGTTGTAACGAAGGGGGATACTATGAAAATAAATACAACGGAAAATTCCAATTTTGGCGTGTCTTACAAAGATGAGATGAAAATGAGTTCAAGTGAAGTATGAGACGAGAATGAGAGATATAGAGAATAGAAGCAAAAAGAGGGCAATCACTAGAGTTAAGAGTAATAAAACAAAGATGTTGTGAAAACTACAGCACAAGCTCAGCTATACGGCAAACAGCAGCTTTTACAGCAAAACGAATACGAAAAGGGAATATTAGTGGCGTGGCCCGGGAGACGTCGAGGCCGAGAAAGATCGGAAAGACGCAGGGGGGAGGCTGGAAATTAAAGAGAAGTCCGGCGGTCGGTCCGGCTTCCGGGCATCCAAATTACTGAATTGGCCAGCAGTGTTAAATTAGCCTCTGTGCTGCCTTTTTTTTTTGACATCTCTGCGTTTTGAAAAACCAGTTGTTTTTCTTTTTTTCTTTTTTCTTTTTTTTTTTCAATCAACTTACCATAAGAGCGGAAATACAATTTTTCTCTCTTCTGCCTCATTTCTGGCTCCTACTTGAATTCGGGCTACATTTGAAAAGAAGTAAGAATCTTCTTGGCAGCGCAACTACCGAGAGAGAGAAATTAGGGGGGATTTATAAAAAGCCACCAAAAGGGGTGCTAGATGAGAATAGACCACTGAATCTCTTATCGCCAATCGCCATTTACACACTGTCTCACACCTCCTTTCATCGACCGCAGTGAAGCTCTCACCTTTGCAACCTCCCACGGCATAGACATTCAATTGGAGATACAAAACAAAATAAAAACAAAAAGAATGGCGACCGCAGCAACATCATCATCCTCAGGGCCGAGGAAAACGCCCATCTGGGCACCAACTCCAGACAGCAAGCCGGTGCCACGGCCAGAGCTCACGGCAGAGCAGCAGACAAAGTACGAGGCGCTGCTGGAAAAGGCAAAGGCCTTTGACGAGATCAAGTGCGACAAGGAAAAGGACAAGTCGGGCCCCCTGACGGAGCGCGACCTCTCGTGGCTCACGCGGGACTGCCTGCTGCGTTACCTGCGGGCGACCAAGTGGTCGGTCGACGACGCGGCCAAGCGGCTGCTGTCGACGCTGGCGTGGCGGCGCGAGTACGGCATCGACGACTTCACACCCGACTACATCTCGCCCGAGCAGGAGACGGGCAAGCAGATCATCTTGGGCTTTGATCGCCAGGGGCGGCCGTGCCAGTACCTCAACCCGGGCCGCCAGAACACGGACACCAGCCCGAGGCAGATCCATCACCTGTTTTACATGGTGGAGCGGGTGATCGACATGATGCCCCCCAACGCGGAGATGCTGAGCCTGATGATCAACTTCAAGCCCAGCAAGCAGAGGCAGAACACCAGCGTGCCGATATCGACCGCCAGGGAGGTGCTGCACATTCTGCAGAACCACTATCCCGAGAGGTTGGGCAAGGCACTCATTATCAACGGTATGTCATGGGCTACAGCTACACGAGAAAATGAAAAGAAGAAGAAAAAAACAAAAAGACTGGAGCTAACATTGTCTGATAGTGCCTTGGATTGTGAATGGATTCTTCAAAATCATCACCCCCTTCATTGACCCCGTGACCCGGGAGAAGCTCAAGTTCAACGAGGATATGACGCAGTACGTCCCCACGGAGCAGCTGTGGAACTCCGACTGGAACGGCGACCTGGACTTTGAGTACGATCACGAGACGTACTGGCCTGCCCTCAACGAGATGTGCAAGCAGAAGCGGGAGCAGAGACTGGAACGGTGGGCCGCCGCAGGAAAGGCCGTTGGCGAGTCCGAGGAGTATCTCTCTGGCGGTACAGATGTGAGCATCACGGGATTCAAGTACACAGCCGGAGAGAAGAAGGAGGAACCAAAGGCAGAAGCAGAGGCAGAGACGGATGTGCTGGCGGAAAAGCTGGAAGCGGCAAAGCTCGAGGAGACAGTTGAGGCTCAAGCTTGAAGAAAACTAGCGGGAGCATTTTTCGGTGAGACTAGCAGCAAGCATTGGTCGGATAGAGAAGTAATCGGTCGGGTTAGACAGAGGACTGTGGGTTAGACATGGTATAGAACGTTTGTCCTTTTTTCCCCCCAATCGTCTGTAGAACCAAAAAGACTGCCCGCTGTTGGCAGCCAATCTTTGGGATTGTTATACCTTAGTAGCAGCAGTAATACACATGACTGCATAATAGATGGATACATAAGACACACAGAGAAAGCACTAGGTATATGCTGTGTTACAAGGGCACACACACAAATAATCAGGCATGATTTGTCCAATAGCCAAGGCAGTCTGAGAGAGGGGCTAGATTAGGGCCAACAAGGCAGGAATTATGCCTCGGGCGTGAAAACGAAGAAATCTGGAGACAGTAAGAACATGCCATCGACTTACATGCATGCTAAAGACGTATAGCAGTGCAACTGCTCCTCTCTTGGAGCGTAAATGGAGCCCGGAGGATGCATATAAGATGCTCCATTAGCATTACTAGTAATCACGTTCCTTATGATGACATGTCAAGTTTATAAGACGTTGGGTGCGCATCATCCATGGCGCATGCACCCTGATTTGTCGACCCAGCCTATCGGAATTGCTATCCCCTTTGAAGGCGATCATCAACGGTAAGCGCCCTATTGTTCAGCATACGAGAAGTACATAAATAGCTGGCGCCCAACCTGAAAAAGCTCTTACGGATCAGCTTCCAACCTCGCTTAGCGGTGTCCGCAACTGAGCCGCACTGCCCCAGGGTGAGATATGCATGTTGGCTGAACCGTTTTCGAAGACGTTGGGCCAGCTCATAATCGGACGCCAAAGAAAGAAGTATCGGCCGCGGCCTTAAGACCCAATAACGTTTCAGTCGTTCAAAAAAAGAGGTCTACACACAAAATGTACCCTTTTTTTTTTGCGCACTTACACGGGCGGGCAGCGTTGCACTGAGCTCTGGCCTTGATGCGTTGGGCAACACCGAAGCGTTTCGAATCCATCAATCAAAGGTGCTTTAAAAGGTCACCGCACGACGCAGTCTTCAGTCCGTTTTGCATTGCATGAGAGGGAAATCCATCCCGTGCCGCTCTGACAGGTTCTTGCTGTCTGCTGCAAACTGCAAAAGCAAAGAAGCCCAACCAAGCGGCAGGTGATGCCATTTCGTTACATGGTCAAGGGGCCATCAGAAAAATAGGGACTGCAAGACGAAAATGTACTTAGAATGGAGAATACAAACGCTAAATGGCCAAAAGAAAAAAAAAACGAGATGTCCAGTAGATGTAGTAGATGTAGTAAAGGCAACAGAGGGCTGGAGAGGCGGTATAGCACCAAGCTTTTCTAACCAGCTTAGGCCACTCTGCCCGCTGGTTGGCCGAGCACATGCGGATTATGGATTAAAGGATCCAGCGCTGAAGATAATCTAGGCAGGCTAGAGAGAGGCAAGAAGGATGACGACGCGCTATTCCGAAGCCAGTGGCGCTATTACCCGCCGGCGGTCGAAAATGTGGTGTCTGCATCAGCTCGGAATCCGTCGCAGGGCTAACTCGTCTGAAGCTATGCATCTAATTGCTCGAGTAAACGCCTTATTCAGCCGCTGGTTGCGTACCATAGTCTCGCGGCCTACTCCAAGGATGAGTTCGTCTGTATTATTTTTGCCACCCAGGAGCAGCACGGGACTAGCTCCAAACACTATGGATAAAATGTTATGCTCTGATCTTGTGCTTGGACTCAAATCTGACTTTCAAAACGAAACATAAAACAGAAAAGAGGAGAGGAAGAGTCTCCGGGGTCAGGCATTTATTTGGGTATGGCTGGGCAGAACCGCATCGTTGGGTCTAGCGAAAGGCCGCAGCTGTGATTCCCATAGGTAGTTTGACGTTGTAGCATCTTTCATCCACATGAAACTGATAACCTCTCTGGGTGGCGTTGGGCCTAGCAATGTCCCAGGCACATCGTAAAGAAGGTAAACATCGGTCATCGGTGTCCGAGGACGTGGATCAAGTAACCGCCGCAGCTCGTCTTTAGCTTGCTCTCGGTTCTTGCTGAAAGTAGTATATATGTGCCTAAAGCCACCGGATGACGTGTTAAGCTGAAAACTGAGATCCAGCTTACTTTTTTTTCCTTTCATTCAAATAGTCAGCCTCCTGCCTTTTGTTGAACATCGATATTGGTTCACGCCTCTCAGCACTCATCATGACCCTAGTGTCTATTGTCAGCTCCTTCAGCAGGATGAGCCTCCCTCCCATCTTTAGCACCCCCGTGGCAAATACATCATCATTCAATGCTTCATCTTTCACTACCACGGTCAGAGGGGAGAGCGCTGCAGAAGGAGGCAGCAGCTCGAACATTCCTTTCAGTGCTGGCGGCATGGTAGACACCATTCTCACAACAACTGGTCACGCTTCGCCTCTCGCACAACTCGTTCTCTTTGTTTATCGACTTCTGGGCACACAGTTCGGTCTGGATCCGTCAATGGTGCTGGCTATTCTGGGATTCGTATGGGGCGCATTGAAGATTGGTTCACAGATCTATGACTATGTCCAGCGGTTTGTTGACGATTATCTCATGTGCGCCATGTACGTTTCTGAAGAAGACCACATATATATGCATCTGATGAAATGGTTATCCCATCACCCGAGCATCAAAAACAACCAATATCTCATGGCTCAAACTGTCTGGAAAAGCGCTTGGGAAGAAGAAGATGAACTAGAACACGCACTATTCTGGACGAACGGTGGCGAAGCTGATGGTGGCGATAAGATGTACCTGAACTTTTCCAACCAAGCAGCCAAATCGGTACGTATTTGTTGATGAATATCTTTGAAAACCATGTAAGCTGACGGAAATGCCTATAGAGTCCTAGATTTGTCCCTGCTATGGGTTCAACAGCATTTTGGCATAAGGGGACATATTTTAGAGTCCATCGAAAAAAGGAGTCGTTTGTCAATACTCATTCGTGGGGAGGCGCAATGAAAGATCTCGAAGAGGTTAAGATCTCATGCTTCGGACGCTCAATAGGTCAGTGTGCTAAGCCCTTCTCCTGAATCAGTCACTAACTGTTGTGAAGATCCCATCAAGCAGCTGCTATCAGATGCGAAAGGCCTGTATTATGATGACACTCGTCAGAAAACAACCATCTATCGCCCAAGGGTCAAGGAGCAACGGCGAGATCATAATATGTGGCAGCAAGTGGCACGACGCCCCGTAAGACCCATGTCAACAGTTGTGCTCGACTCTTGCGAAAAGCACGATATTTTGTCCGACATTAATGAGTATCTGCACCCTTCGACACCACGATGGTATGCATCTCGCGGAATTCCGTTGAGGCGAGGTTATCTCTTCCATGGACCACCAGGTACCGGAAAGACTAGTTTTTCCTTTGCACTGGCAGGCGTATTTGGCATCGATATTTATGTCATCAGTCTGCAGGATGCCGGCGTGAACGAAGAAGATTTGGCGACCCTATTCACTAAGCTTCCACGAAGATGCATAGTCCTTCTAGAAGATATTGATACCGCAGGGCTACGACGAGATCTGAGCACAGAAAATGAAGATAAAACAGAAGATAGTAAAAGCGAAGATAAGGACAAGAAAGACCGAAAAAAGAAGAAGCGGAAGGCCGATACCAGCGACAGCGAGTCGGAGAGCGAACCTGAAGAAAAGCCGAAGAAACGAGGTTCTAGAAAGAAGAATTTTGGCAAAGGTAATCCTGTGGCTGCGGAAGGTATATCTTTATCCGGACTTTTGAATGCCATCGATGGCGTCGCATCTCACGAAGGCCGAATTCTTATCATGACGACTAATAAGCCCGAGGCTCTCGACGAGGCATTGATTCGTCCTGGAAGAGTAGACGTTCAAGTAAATTTCAGCAATGCCAGCAGCGTCCAGGCCGGTGAGCTGTTCCATCGAATGTATGAGGCGTCTCGCCTGAAGGAAACAACCAAGACAGTAAATGGCAAAGAAAGAGTGGAAGTGCTGGTAGAAAAGACGAATGAGCAGTCAACAACCAGGAACCCCATTGATGAATTAGACTCTGTCACACCTGAAGAGATGAAAGAGATATCAGAGGAATTCGGTCGAAGAATCCCAGGAGGCATCTTCTCTCCTGCAGAGATCCAGGGATTCCTCCTCAAGCGCAAAAAGTTCCCGCGCCGAGCGCTGGATGAGGTATCAGAATGGGTGGAAGCTTCATTGCGACAAAAGGAGGCGAATTCCAAGGTCTTGACTGTGCAGTGAGCCATTTGAGCCCTTGAATCCGATAATAGTATCTGGGTTCCATCATTGATTGATGAAGAGGCGAGGTAGTTTGCAGGATCACGCAGCTTCTGGCTCTCTCATGGTGTAGATGTTACGAGGATTCCGGTATTGGTGTTGGGGTCTGTAATTGTCTTTTCCCCGTCTTTTGCATAGGCCATTCGGTGGTACACTTGATTGTTTGGCCATAATTGTTATAATAACGCATTCTTGTTGAATTTGTGCAAACATGTGTAATTGTGATGAAGATGTAGAAAGTGACTTGTAATCATCCTTCTTCCAAGCATTCCTTCCAGGCAGTCGCTCTTGAGTGGGCAGGAGGTACGTACAGTCAAGTACAGTCAGCCACCCCACGTCTGTCTCTCCCAAGGTACAAGCTACATGCAAGTGCCACCATCCCTCACATTAAATCATCGCCGCCGCATCTCGTCCATTTCGCCCACTCCAGCGCCTTCATATCGCATAGACAGCAATGCGCCGCTATTCCGCGCGGTAATCATTAGCTTCAGGATGTCGTCACTACCCTCAAGCGCCTCCACGGGCAAAGATTCCGGTCTACGCGTGCCCAGCAATGGCAAAACCATCTACCACCGCCCGCTCAATCGCACCAAGACCTCCGAGCTCAGCCAGGCCAGCTTTGCCTTTCTGTTCTCCGAGATGGTAGCATACGCGCAGAAGCGCGTAAAGGGCATCCAAGAGCTGGAGCACAGGTATGTCTCTTTGGTCCACCTGCACCTCCTGATACCCCCTTCCGATGCAAGACTCCCGGCCAAGACTGTGATGGAAACTAATGTTGCCATGCGACACTCCAGACTCAACGTCCAGGGCCATTCTATAGGCATCAAGCTCCTCGATCTTCTCCTCTACCGTGAGCCTGTTCGGACGCAGCTGCGACCCCAGAACGTAGTTGCTCTCCTCCACTTCATCAAGCAGAACGTATGGCAACACCTCTTCGGCAGACAAGCGGACAGACTAGAAAAGTCGACGGATGCAGAGAAGCCGGACGAGTACATGATTATTGACAACGAGCCGCTTGTCAACCAATACATTAGTGTACCCCGCGAAATGAGCCAGTTAAACTGCGCCGCCTTCGTCGCTGGCGTGGTGGAAGGGGTATGTGACGGCGCAGACTTCCCCGCCAGGGTGACGGCACACACCGTCGGAGAGGGCGATATGTGGCCTGGAAAGACTGTTTTCCTAGTCAAATTTAGAAGCGAAGTGGTAGAGAGAGAGGCTTTCTTGGCGAAGAGTTGATTTTAAACGCTTTGGTATGGTTTAAGACTAGAAAGACGGAGTTTGAAAGAAGGGCACAATGGAACGGAGTTTTGGAGTTGATGGTATGGTCAGCAATCGTCTGCTTTGATTGATACGTCGGTTCAGGCTGTAGACAGATTCGATAATTTAATGTAGCTTGTTTGCACGTTGTAGAATTGATGAGATAAGAAATCGATTTATTAACCCTAGCTTCCTAGCCAATCGTAACGCCATGCCAATCCCTAAACCTGTAGTTTCTACTGCCGCTGAATTGAAAAATTACAAAGCCCCATCATTCTTCCTCACAATGGAAATCCAATTATCGCGGTAATGCCTTTGACGCCTTGCTCGGCCCAGCAGCCTTGCTCTCTGAACTGGGTCCCTTTCTCATCAAGTCTGATAGGCCGAGGTCCTTCCACGAGGGCTCCTTGACGCGCTGCGTCGCGCGCTGGATGCCAAAGGCGGCGTGCTGATCCGGAACAACGTCATCCTCGTCTTCTGGGTTGATGGGCCGGTACTGAGGCGGGACATAGATCTCGTCATCGGGGAGCTTGTCCTTGCAGAAGTCCTCGAAGAGATCTGCGTCGCCGGAGCGATGCATGTGCACGTAGTTGAAGCACGAGTCTTTGTTCTAGATGATACGTGTTAATTTTTGACTGAGAGCGAGACACTGGGTCTGGTTAAGCGTACCATGGTGGCAATATGGGAAATGTGAATGAAGCTTTGATGATGTTATGATCTCAGTAGTAGATATGGAGGAATATAAGCTCAAAGCTCACTGAGCCAGGGACTTTAATGTGGGGCGATGTTGTGAAGCACAGGGCCTACGAATGAATCAGCGATGGCCGCGGCAGAGCCGCAATGTTAGCATTGATTGAATCTGATATAATATAAATATATGCCTTTTTCTTTGTCGCTAGACTTCATAGTATATCTTATAATGTGATAAAAGAAGTTTCATTGTCAATTTTCATTTGCTAGCTTCTGTCTTCTACTATCACAAATCCACCCAACACCTATCGTACAATGTCTAAGTACTAATGTCCTCTCGACCTTACAAATACTTCTCATGCACACGAATCGTTTTCTTGTTGACAAACTCATGGAATCCAAGCTCACCCAGCTCTCTACCAAAACCAGAATTCTTGACGCCTCCAAATGCAAGACCGGGGTGGCCATTGAGTGCTGAATTGATAAACACCATGCCAGCATCAATCTGTGCAGCAACTTGCTGAGCGCGCTCGATGTTGGAGGAGGCAACCGCACCGCCCAGGCCAAAGGTGGTTGCGTTGGCCAGCTCAATTGCCTCTTCCTCTGTATCAACAACGTACAGAGACGCCACAGGTCCAAAAGTTTCTTCCAAAAACAGCGGGTTCTCTCTTGAGATGTTTGTAATGAGCGTGGGCTCGAAATAGGCACCGGGACGGTCAATTCTCTTTCCGCCAACTACAATTGTAGCGCCAGCGGCCTTGGCATCTTCAACTTGCTTCTGAAGTCTCTGTACGCCGATATCAGCGAAGAGAGGCCCGATGGTGGTAGACCTATCTCGAGGATCGCCGGCCTTCATGCCCTTGACGAGCTTGACGAAGCCTTCCTTGTACTTTTCGCCTCGCTCACGGCCAACGATGATGTGGCGCTTAAGGGCCACGCATACCTGGCCCATACCCTCCATTCTGCCGTCAAATCCAATACGAATAGCCTCATCGAGATCTGCGTCTTCGAGGACAATCAAGGGGTCCGAACCACCGAGCTCAAGAACAGCCTTCTTCAGATTTCTGCCAGCTCTTTCTGCAACTGACCTGCCAGCCCTCTCACTGCCCGTCATGGCTACTCCTATGACACGGAAATCATCAATGAGAGTGTTGATCTGAGGGATGGTGGCGAGAATAACTTGGAACACGCCAGCCGGAACTCCTGCCTGAAGGAAGAGTTTCTCCAAGAACAAGGCTGAACCCGCAACGCTGTTAGCCGGCTTGACCAGAACTGTGTTACCGGCGGCAAGCTGAACGGCGGCCACTCGAATGACTTGATAGTAAGGAAGATTCCAAGGCTCAATAGCCAAGATTACTCCAAGAGGCTCGGTGACTACCTCCATACCAGGAACGTGTCTGTCGGGCACTGGCTTAGTGAACTCTTCAGAGTTATTGGCGTAATACTCTATAATTGAGATGACAAAGTCAATTTCGCCCTCCATTTGTGCAATTAGCTTGCCCATTTCCGTAACACCAAGTTCTGCCATTTCCTTCTTGTTTTGGCGGATTAAATCTGCTAGTTTGGAGAGAATCTTGGCCCGCTCGGTCACAGGGGTAGATCGCCAGACTTTGGTGTAGGCATTGTGCGCCCTGTCGAGAGCAGCAGAGATCTCCGAGTCTGTTGCTGTAGAGAATGCCTTGACGGGTTGGCCATTGCTTGGGTCAATTGACTTGAATTCGTCTGCTGTGGTTGACATTTTGCTGCTGCTTTATATGTGGATATGGTGTTGAAGGGTTTCGTTAAGGCTTGTATAATGTTGTCGTTATGAAAACTGGATGTTGGATGAAGGATATATGTAGCTTTTATAGCGTTTGGGCTTGGCAGCTATTTGTTTGTTTGTTTTTTAACTTATTCTCTTGTTCTGTCGTTCTCGATATTGATGGTAGAAATCGAGTCGAATATCTCTCTGGTGCCCGTCTTATATAGACAAGCTTCTCTACACCAAAGAATGTCTTCCATTCGTAATTCCGATAGTAGCCGCCGCATCACATATGTTCTCAATGAATCTTAATAATACAGAATAGAATATCTAATCTGTCAGAGATATCACAGCTGTATAATCCCGGGCTAAGACACTGAAATTGCAGAATAAAGTAAATCTTTGCGGTGTAAGCGAGACACACGACCAAAGACGGCACTTGCCGGGCCCACCGCGGAGGAAGCCATGCGCAGCTGACTATCTTTATCGACATTCTCCAGACTCGGCACGATGCCGGAATTGATGATTACCCCAGACTCTCGCTCGGACTATGCATATACAGCTAGCATGATTAGATGTGAAGCTGACCAACTTCGGACTTAAGCAATTTTTAAGCAGCTTGTGAAACATGGTGTGCTCATTAAGGATATACGATTCATTGCCTATTGAGATGCCAAGCGTCATTGGTTAGGTCACGTATCCGAACGTATCCGTAAGCTGTTCTAGATTGCGGTGATTGTTTTACAACTGCCGTCTCTAGTAATAGGCTCAATTAAAAATATGTTTGGGCAATTTGACTCTATCAAATGGGGCCATGAATGGAGTGTTATATTAGCTAGAAACAGCCCACCATCTTGTCGAATTAAGACAAAAAGAACATTGTGCTTTCTAGGTATTATTGAATGCCTTAATCTGTGTCCTTGTCGCTTGTGTTGAAACCTCAGCATTGTATTATCGAAGTAGCATATATAATATCCCATGCTATAGATTTTTTTTTTTTTTTTTTTTTGTCTTCTATTCTTTCATTATTCTTGTTATTATTGCCACTGGAGTTATCATTGGGCTTGTTCTATACTATATTATGCTTGGAAGAATATGGCCATTCCTCATTGAGTTACATTACTTCCACCGGGCATGTTCCTATGCTCTATGCTTTGGCTGCTGCACTTCAGTACTAGATATATCCAGCTAGGTAATAAAACATCGTTTGAACTGATAGCATCGAGACACATTATAGAGATGAGACGATTCGTTCTGTGTGTGTGACTGCCAAAATACCTAGGTAAACGCAGAGACGGCGCTGTCTCATTACAGTACTAACGGCGCAGCTGTGGTGGGGCAGCGCCTGCTGTCTGGTTTGGTGACGTTTACAGGGCCGTTTTCCCTCCACGAAGCTGCCACCCCGCCTGCCTGGAGCTTGACCCCACTAAGCAGCCTAATCCTCGAGCCTCGAACTTGAACTTCCAACCTCAATGCTACTCGCACTCCTGCTTCACACCACCAAACGGCTTCTATCTCGTGAGAAGCTCTCGCCTCGGCTTCAGCATCAAACGACTACAGGCTGCTGGTAGATGCACTGATCGGCACCACTCTACCTTCTGAAGACAGCGAGGAGCAGCCTCCATCAGCTCACAATGGCCTCCATCGCCGCCTCTGCCGCCACGCCCCAGGCCGTCATAGGCCATGTCCAGAAGCTAGGCGATGCCGATCCCGACTTTCGTTTCATGTCCCTCAACGACTTGCTCCAGCTGCTCACGACTGCGAGAGAAGATTTCCTTCAGCACGATTACAACATTGCCGCGAGAACGGTCGATGGTATCATCAAGACGTTGGACGATCAGAATGGAGAGGTGCAAAACCTGGCGATTAAGTGGTCTGTTCAGTCTCCTGGCCTGCATCTTTTCACGCTGAAGTTACTAACGCTTTATCAACTTGTAGTCTTGGACCACTTGTTGGCAAAGTTCCGACTCCCATTATTGCCCCCATGATCGATAAGCTCTCATCGTTGAAGCTCAAGAACTCTGTCGATACCGCTGTGCCGGCGTTAGCTCTACGAGCCGTCATAACTGCACTTCCTCGACCTATTCCAGGCATTCCGAGCAGTTCTAGTGTCCAAGAGGCATATAATGCCATCAGCCGTGTGCTAATTCCCAGACTCATTGGACCCGGGCCATTGACACGAACCCCACAAGCACCGAGAATCAATCTGCCTGCTGTCCCGACCGGACTCTTGCAGGACGAGAATGGAGTTAACGCCGAAGCTGTCGATGTCCTAGTGGAAGTTGTGCGATGTTTCGGCCCCTTGCTGCAGCAGGTTGAGGTGGAGGCAATGCAAGAGGTCGTCTTGCTGCTACTGCAAGGAGACAAGGCTTCTTCTGTGGTCAAGAAGAGGGCAGTAGTTGCTATTTCTATGCTTGCCGTCTACCTATCCGACGCTCATCTGGCAGATGTCATTAATCGAATCACCACCGATCTATCCAAGCCCAATGTCTCTCCAGTCACCCGCCGTCTCTATATTTCAATAATGGGCAGCATGGCCCGATCAATTCCTCCCCGGTTCGGCGTTCATCTTCAAAAGACAACTCCTTTTATTCTTGCTGCCTTGTCTGAAGCGGAGCTCGAAGAGCATACCGAAAAGATTAGTGACGGAGACGACTTGGGCCCAGAATTCAACGAAATTCGAGAGACCGCCCTAGTCGCACTTGAGGCATTCTTGGCTTCTTGCCCACAGGAGATGCGGCCTTTCACAGACGATGCACTTACCTCTTGCTTACGGTATCTGAAATATGATCCCAATTATGCCATGGATGACGACGAAGACATGGACGTAGATGAAGAGGAAGAGGAAGATCAAGACGATGAGTTCGAGGACGATGATGGCTTTGAGGATGATGATGATGACGCAAGCTGGAAAGTCCGTCGATGTGCTGCGAAAGCCATATACACTCTCATTTCCACCCGTGGCAGCGGCGATCTTCTGGACAACGGCGTCCTGTATAATCAGGCTGCTCCACATCTGGTGAAGCGCATTGAGGAGAGAGAGGAAAACGTTCGTCTCGAGGTCATCTCTGCTCTATCGCTGCTCATCCGCAAGACAGGCGAAGGTCTTCATACGGTGGATCTCACGCGAGACGAGTACGAGCCTGAAATGGTCTCCCAGATTCCCGTCAACCGTAAGAGGAGAAGGCAAAGCAGTGCCGGGGGCTCAAGCGCTGCCAAGTTTATGGCGGGCTCTGGTATCACGTCACCTGGCGCAGAGAAGATTCCTGCTCAAGGCCCACGGGCAGATCTTTCCAAATTAACGCCAAGCATCGTCAAGGCCGCAACCAAGCAGCTGAAGGGAAAGACTGTGCCCACGAAGCAAGCTATTATTAGTATGCTAGATGACCTGGTATCCGTTCAACACGGTGGCCTTGTCGACTTTTTCCCTGAAGTCATCGGGCCCATCGTTGATGCCATCAAGACTACCAGCACCAGCTCAATCTCTTCTTCTCTTGCCGCCGCAGGAGGCTCTGCCTCTGCAACTCCAAGCACTCTGCGCGTCGCCTCGTTGAAGCTTATCAGTGATATTGCCAAAACACATTCATCGTCAGTGCTTCAGCCATACCTGAGCAAGGTTGTTGCTGGAGTCGCGTCGGCCGTTCATGACCGCTTTTACAAGATCTCAAGCGAGGCGATTCGTACATCAGAAGAGCTTGTTAAGGCTATCACTCCTCCACGAGCTCGCGGTTCTGGGTCCAAGTTCAAAGACGATTTGGACAAGCTCTACGAAGTTATTGTTGATCGTGGCTCTGCTAATGACGCTGATGCGGAGGTGCGACAACGTGCTATCCATGCTCTAGGAATTGTCATTTCCAGGACCTCTAGCGCAGAAGGAGCTGGCCTCTTGTCGGCTGAGAAACGAACTGTCGCTTTGAATATCCTTCAGGAGAGAATGAAGAATGAGACAACCCGTCTAGCTGCGGTCCGTGCTGTGGATAATGTTGCAGCATTTGCTGTCTCTCCGGACCAGCTAGAGCAGTCGTGGATCCAAGACGTCGCCCTGGAGCTCTCAGCTCAGCTACGAAAGGCAAACCGATCTCTGCGAGGTTCCAGCGTCCAGGCTCTCAAACATCTGGTGCTCTCAGCAGCTACTCAAGGCAAGCTAGAACCAGCTACTATCCAGGGAATTGTCTCTGCTCTGCTGCCCACCATCAAGAACAGCGACACACACCTCCTCGGCCCTACTTTGATCATTCTTGGCAACATGGTAAAGGATCATTCGGACCTGATTATCAACGAAGAGATGATTGGCGCACTTTGTCAGCTACTGAAATCTCACTTTGCAAGTATCGTCCTCGACCAGCTGCTTGACCTGATCAGCCGCGTCGGCCAGAGTGGTGCTGGTGAACCGCTTATGCAAGGTCTTCTAAAGGACGTAAGCGTTCAGGGTGACCCAGGCGTCGTCGGTAAGGTTATAGGAACCCTTCTGGTGACTGGCGGTACCTCAGCTGGCGTTTCTCTTGATAGCTTTGTTACAGAGCTCCACGGAAGTACAGCACGTGGTGATGAGGCCGGCGTGAGCCTTGCCCTCGCTGTTCTGGGAGAGTCGGGTATGAGACTCGGAGACAAATCACCTCTCAAGCCTCAATTATTCTTAGACCAATTCCATTCAGAGCCAGACAAAGTGTCGCTGGCCGCTGCCATTGCGCTTGGCAGGGCTGGCTCTGGAAACATTCCCGAGTACCTCCCAATTATTCTCAAAACAATGGAGAGCGGGGGCAATACGCAGTACCTGCTCATCCAGTCGATTAAAGAGATTTTACAGTCAATCTCGTCGCAGTCTGCCGATCTTCGAGGCTACGCTACTCCCATCTGGGATCAGCTCCTAGCAGCTTCATCGAATGCTGACAACAAGATCATCTGCGCTGAATGTGTCGGCCGCCTCGCCACCCTGGATCCTGCAACTTTTATGCCTAAATTACAGGTAAGTTACTTTTGGAGGAATATCGACTGCACAAGGCACTGCATGATACAAGATGCTAATGTGATCTTACGCAGACACTCTTGAAAGATCACTCATCAGGAATCCGAGGCATGGCAGTCCAGGCAGTCAGATATACACTTCCAGAGAGTGATGAGACATTCGATGCCATGCTTCGCAATGTCCTCATTGAAATGCTTCTGGTTATGCTGCAAGATTCAGATATGGAAATTCGACGACTGGCCATGACGACGCTGAATTCAGCCGCTCACAACAAGCCAGACCTCATTCTACCACATCTGGGAGAGCTGCTACCTTTCGTTCTTAGCGAATCAGTGATCAAGAAGGAGCTTATTCGTGAGGTCATGCTTGGTCCATTCAAGCACAAGGTCGACGACGGCCTGGAAGTGCGCAAGGTGAGTAGAATCTCCTACTCTTTGTAAAATTGTGCATATGACTAATGTTATTTGTAATACAGAGCGCATACGAGACTCTTTATGCACTCATGGAGACGGCTTTCACGCGAATCAACAACATTGACTTTTATGACCGAGTGATCGCAGGTCTTAAGGATGACAACGACATTCGTCAACTTTGCAACCTCATGGTTACGAAGCTCATTGTGATCGACCCCGATGAGACAGCAAGACGGCTGGACTCAATCGCCGAGGCCTACCGTGGAGTCCTTTCCATTAAGCTCAAGGATAATGCTGTCAAGCAGGATGTTGAGAAGCAAGAAGAAACCAACAAGAGCATATTGAGAGTAACTCTTCTTCTGGGTGATAAGATGAAGGCAATGACTGGAAACGCTGGCGCAGCTACTAGCAACACGGCGGCGGCAGGTGCCTGGACAGGTTACTGGGAATGGGCCAACAAGGAGTTTGAAAAGCAGCTTAAAGGCCTTCGGGAGGAAAGCAGCCAGCTCCACACGAGAACCCTCTGAGCCAAATGGGTGCAGTATTAAGCAGTAGTTAGGCTATAATGAATTGATATGAATGCACAGACAGCGATACAATGCAATTATAGCATTCTGCTACATAATGCCCCCACCGAAACGTTACTATCTTATATGTCGCACTACTGCTCTCTTCCAAGAAACAAAGAGAAAGGTCTGATTGTAGGGATGTCATCACCAAATCCAGGCCCTCGGTATTCCCTGGACCCGGGCTCGTCTCTAACGATTTACCCCATACAAATGCGACGGCTCCAGTATGGATAAATCCGCTGGGTGAGTCAAGGCGCCATCTGAATGTATCATCACAACTTGGCATGCATTTTGTCTGACTTAATCTCCTACAGGTATGAGCAGCGTCTCAGAAGATCTCAATATATAATAGATGTTATTGGTAGGTATTATAAACTAAAAAAAAGGTATTACTCAAGATGGCAAGGGTCCAGCTTATCTCTGCTAGGGACGGGCGGATTGCTCGGCAGGCTAAACTAGCTTCCTCGTACCGAACGAGCGAGCAGTCATATATCGACAATACGCTCTTCTTATGAACAAGGTTTTTGGCAAGTATGCATGGATTAGATTCTCAATAGTCGAGCAGGGTGTGCATTGTGCCAGCCACTTTGACGTTCGTCAGCAAAATGCGGAGAGAGAGAGAGAGAGAGAGAGACTCAGCCCACTTGGTAGGAGGAAATATACTGCGAATGCGACTGCTACTGCTGCTGCTACTGTTACCACTACCACATGCTTTTGAAACTTGCTGTCTTGCACGCAGATCAAAAAACGACCTTCTGTGCCGTGTAAAATCCTTGAATGCTACTTTAACAATCAAGGATTTTTGTTAATTCAGGGTTATTTCCTCCGGTAGAATCTGCAAGGTGGTCGTATTGCATATATGAACGCGGGAGCCTTATACAAAGTATCAACGCACGGGCATTGGGGCCGCATCCCCGGTTAATCGAGCGGTTTTTTTCTCTTCCAGCAGCGATTTTCTCTCGAGCAGGCATTTTCAGGCTGCTCAGCCCTTTTTCGTAGAGTACAGCAGACTAGTAAGGGCATGGACTTATTAATCAGGGTAAGACAGCAGCGATCGTTGCCAGGTATTTGCCGGGTATTTGGCACTATAAGTGCCCAGGTGATGCAAAGTGAGGGGAAGCAAGAGACACCGAAAGAGAAAGCCTTGTCTCTAGGCGTATGCGTCGGTAAGTCAATGATAGGTCGTCTTGGAATTACCCCAAAGCGTAAAGATGCCACCGAGAGGATGAACTAGTACGTGCAGGGGCCGCCATTGGACGCGTGTGGGGGCGAGGTGTTACGAGATAGCAAGACTTCGAGGATGCATCCAAGCATCCTCCAAGGCGCCAACATGGTCTCAGGCAGCGAGGCGTTGTGGCTTGCACATTGTCGCCCGCGTGAGCGTCCGTTAGTGCGGCTGCACCGGGCGAGCCCGATGGCGAGTATAAAGAATGAGGCGGCCGCTCTGTGGAATGCTGTCTTCATTGTCGTGTTTCACACGCAACCAGCAGTAGACAACCACTTATACATACCACGTACCACATACCTGTTGCACCACGCAAGATAAAGAGCCCACGCCCACCCAACTTCTAGGACTCACCCTAGCCACCCTCTCGCACAGACGGTGCCTATACAAGACAAACAAGAAGAAAAATGGCTCGACGAAGCATCTACCTCGACCCTTACGGTGACAACGCCCCTCGAGGCGTCGCTGGCGAGTCCAGTACCATCTACACATTCTTTCAGGGCGTCGTGCGTGAGGCTCAGACTTGGGTCTCGCGCAGCAGACCCGGCGTCAAGGCGCCTACGATTGAGAAGCATACATCTTAAGAGGAACACGTCTCGCCTCGCATGAAGCGCTTCGCACCATCCTTATTGTCTTTCCTTTACTTGATATCCATCGACGATCAACTGGTTGGCCATTTTGCATTGACGACCAAGGCTGGGTGCCTGGTTCAATATGTAGTACACAGGTACGGCGATGACAACCAGAGTTGGTCGCCTCTGTGAAACCACTGGCGTTCTTCTTTTCTCACTCTCTTCCTCTCTTGTTTTCTTTCTTTCTTTTCGTCGATATTGGTTAGGAGTTTTATGGCGTGTGTTTCGGAAGTTGGAGGGCGAATTTCTTGCATCATGATGCCCCGGGTTTATTACCACCTTGATGTCATTTTCGGCTGGTACAGGAAGCTCCAGGCGTTGGAATCCGTTTGAATGAATGAGAAAAAAACATGAAATTGGAAAGTGCGACAGCTTTGAGTATATCTTTGAATATGCCATTAAGCAATGCTCAGATAGGCAATGATATGAATCAAATTGAATCATCACATGTGTTTGTCATATTTTAGAATGAATTCTATCTCTCAATAGCACCGTGAAGCAGTAGGTTGGCATTCACATTACCCACACGACCACGGCTTAAAGGCTTGGTGGACAGAAGAAAGTAATCATCTTCATCGAGGGTGGGAATTAGTTACGGATTGTCCGTATACAACCCCAAGATATGCATGACACCACCGGTTTCCCCTGCCGGCGTATGAAGGCTGCGACGTGTCAAGTTGCAAATATCGACGTTACATCGGGATCTGAGGATGCTTCAGCATCGGAGGGGGTGTTCGAGGTATCGTCAACCGGCACAAGCGCAAGCCTCTTTTTCTTTTTCATAACTCGCTTATGGCCAGCACTCTTAATGTGCCTATGCCAAGCCTGTTCTGTCAAGCAGACTGTTTGACATATCTCGCATGTCTTTTTACAAGGAATCGCTTTCGGCGGTGGCTCACTTACTCGCGTGAGCACCTCGCGAGCCAAGTCTGATAGCTCAGCGGGGGGTGGTTGAGGTTCTCCGGAAAGAAATTTTGCAGTTATCTCAGCAGCAGGTTCTACAACTTTGGTCTTGAACTGAGAGACATCGGTACTGTCGACCAAGTACAAGCTTTCAAAGGCCTTGGGGACTTGCTCCTTGAGGCGTGGGATCTGCTTCAGCCTGATCCACCGGGTCTGAGAGTTGGCATATCGGCGTGTCGCCGCCTTCATATCTTCCAATGCGTTAAACTTGAGTTTTTCCAGATCAGCTAGATCTTTTCCCTCTTCTTTCGCAGACATGTATGGCTCAAACTGCTTGTAGCCAATGGATTGCCATATACCCTTTGTCATGTTCAGAATCTGACCTTCGGCAGTCTTCTCCTGTTTCATAGCGTAAAGCTCTTGAACCTCGTCCAATAATCCAGCATCGAGCATTTTATCTACTCGGCTGTCCAAGCGCTCAACAAGAGTTTCACGTTCCGAGTAGACCCAGAAAAGCAACTTCTCCCAGGACTGACTGGTCTCTGGTTCTTGAGCAGCCGCAGCTTTGCGCTTCTCTTGTTCTGCATACAATTCGGATGCAGGTCTCCCTGTATGTAAATATATTTCTAGTGATCGCTGGATCTTGCGCCTATCGTTCGGATGCCATCTCTCCGCCATTATCGGATCGACCTTCTTCAGCTCTTCGAGCAATACATCTGTAGGCTCTTCCAGGATCGGAAATGATGAAGAAGGATCAATCTGAACATCATCTAGGATGACATCTTTAAAGAGGAGTGGGTCAACATAATATTGAGTTCCCCCAACAAGAATGGGCAGATTACCCCGGCTGCGGATTTCACGAATGATCTTGGCGGCTTCTGACTTGTAGTCTTCTACATCCCATGGAGCGTGGTCAAGCGGAATATGGCCCAAAAGGTGATGCGGAATACCGCGCCGCTCCTCCACGCTGATTTTGTTTGTTATAATGGGTAGGCCATCATATAGCTGCATAGCATCAGAATTGATGATTTCGCCTTTGAATCGAGTTGCTAGTTCTACGGCTAGCTGCATCAAGTCATTAGAACAATGGATCAACGCACGTTGTAGTGAGGCCAGAGACGCCTACCTCTGATTTACCTGTGCCTGTAGAGCCCAAGACAACCAGCAACGGTTCGGCTGGAGCTGTATGAGTGGCCATCATAGATACATGGCGCCGCAGCGTTAAACCCTGGCGACCAAGCATTCGACAACAGACCAAATCAGGGTCCCATGCCCACCAAAAAAGCGCCAACCGATGATAATTAGTGGCCAAAAGGATGATGCAATGTGTCTTTAATGGCGCGACTCCAGAGAAGCTTCCTTTTCCAGCGAAACGGCAGCCTGTCAATCGATTCAAGCAGCACCAGAAAAATAATAGAACAAATTCGAAACCGAACAGTCATCCACCCCACTTCAAGCTCGTTGATCCAGCGAATCTCACGCTCTGGAGTGGCTCGAACTGGTTGGCTCCGCAGGCCCCTTGCTGCGGTCGAGGCCAGCTTTCTTCAAGCCATCGGCCGGTCACGTGCAACCCCATTCGTTTCGGGCCACATCAACATTTCGGCTTGAAGCCAGATCGCAACCTTCTCTCCAGCTCCCTTCATCTCTCTCTCCATTGATTAACCTTTTCTTCTTCCCCCGAGCTCATCCCAGCTCGACTTTTTCTTCCTTTTTTCTTTCATTGGATGAATTAGTTTTTTCTTTCTCGGGCCCCCCCCTCAGTCGCCGCCATGAGTTCTCGTGAGTTGCATCCTCATCTTCCCCCGCCAAGCTTCCGGCCAGCTTGCGTCGCGCGCGCACACGATCCGCCAGAAACGCGCAATTGATTGTCAATGGCACGCCGCTAACACGGGCAATGCCTCTACAGTACGTTTTCTCGACCTGGTCAAGCCGTTCGTGCCGTTCCTCCCCGAGGTTCAGCAGCCGGAAACCAAGATTCCCTTCAACCAGAAGTTGATGTGGACGGCCTTGACGCTCCTCATCTTCTTGGTCATGAGCCAAATGCCGCTGTACGGCATTGTCTCCTCCGACAATTCGGATCCCCTATACTGGCTGCGAATGGTCATGGCGAGTAACCGTGGTACTCTGATGGAACTGGGTATTACCCCCATCATTTCTTCTGGCATGGTTTTCCAGCTCCTTGCTGGCACCCACCTCATTGACGTCAACCTCGACCTCAAGTCGGATCGCGAGCTCTACCAGACTGCCCAGAAGCTCTTTGCCTTCATCCTGTCTGCCGGTACCGCTACCGTCTACGTCTTCACCGGCCTCTACGGCACTCCCTCCGACCTCGGTGCCGGTATTGTTTTCCTGCTTATCCTCCAGTTGGTTGTCGCCGGTATGATTGTTATCCTGCTCGACGAGCTCCTGCAAAAGGGCTACGGTCTTGGCAGCGGTATCTCTCTGTTCATTGCCACCAACATTTGCGAGTCCATCATGTGGAAGGCTTTCTCTCCTACCACCATCAACACTGGCCGTGGCCCCGAGTTTGAGGGTGCTGTTATCGCTCTCTTCCACCTCTTGATGACCTGGCCCAACAAGCAGCGTGCTCTCCAGGAGGCTTTCTACAGACAGAACCTCCCCAACATCATGAACCTGTTGGCCACCATCCTGGTCTTTGTTGCCATCATCTACCTCCAGGGTTTCCGAGTTGAGATCCCCGTCAAGTCTAACCGCCAGCGTGGTGCCCGTGGCTCATACCCCGTCCGTCTGTTCTACACCTCCAACATGCCCATCATGCTGCAGTCCGCTCTCTCTTCCAACGTCTTCTTGATCAGCCAGATGCTCTTCTCTCGATTCTCCGAGAACCTGCTGGTCCGTCTCTTTGGTGTCTGGGAAGCCAAGGACGGTACTTCTCAGCTCCACGCCGTCTCCGGTCTCGTCTACTACATGTCTCCTCCTCTCAACTTCAAGGAGGCTCTTCTCGACCCTATCCACACCGCTGTCTACATTGTCTACATGCTCGGAGCTTGTGCTCTTTTCTCCAAGACTTGGATCGAGGTTTCTGGCTCCAGCCCCCGCGATGTTGCCAAGCAGCTCAAGGATCAGGGTCTTGTTATGGCTGGACACCGTGACCAGAGCATGTACAAGGAACTCAAGCGCATCATTCCTACTGCTGCTGCCTTTGGCGGTGCCTGCATTGGTGCTCTCTCCGTCCTGAGCGACCTCATGGGTGCTCTTGGCTCTGGTACTGGTACCCTTCTCGCTGTCACGTAAGTCTCTTTTATATTCCAGAGAAATTAAAGTATAATAAAGCTAACATTACCTAGCATTATCTACGGCTACTTTGAGATTGCAGCCAAGGAGGGTGATCTTTCTGGCATGAAGGGCATGATCATGGGTTAGTTGAACCTATGTGGGAGAGCGAGAGGAGGTTTGATTCTCTAATAAAATCACTTTATCTCCGTTGTCAAGGGATATCCTTGCTTGCATGGGAATATTAGTTATGTACCAATAGGGGAATATCATTTATAGGGGCTATGGAGTATGAAACAAAAATATAAAATGGAATGTACGATTGTTTTTTTCTAAATAGCGACCGGGTCATAGCCTGAGCTGAGTTTCAGATCGGATGTTTGACAAGGATGTACGAGTACGGCACCACGATTAGCGAGCAGTTCACATGTGATAATAGCTAATATCATTGTTTATCCTGCCTGAGACCTTTACAAAATGCCATTGACTATGTGAGTACAGAATCGGCCCCAGCCCAGTTTTCTATAGCTTTGGGGTATTAGCGGGGAAAGCTCGTGGCGTTTGCTGCTTTCTTGGAGAAATACCCGTGGCTATGGCGCTAACATGGAAACGGCACTTAGCAGCTGGGGCTAGAACCCGCTAACTTGATTTGATTTATATGTTGCCATGCAACAACAACTCGCCATGTTGCAGAGAGCCTGTCGTCATCGGCCCTCAGCTTCCGATTGTTTTTTTCAGTGGTCTCGATTGGCATTCGAGACATATCCATGCTCTCCAATGGACTGCCTACCACAACTTGCAAACGGCCTCTGAAACCCGGCGACTAGAAATAAGCGCTGCAGCGGACCCTGTAGTAGAGTTCGCGACAGGCAGCCTGCCGCCGAGACACAAGGAAAATGCCAGCTAGGAACAGGCGTTTTTTTACGCGAGAACCATTCCGCAATGACGATCGATTGACGCTGCAACACGCCGAAGGGCCCTTTGGCTTTCTCAACCCGACAAGAGCCCATTTTGACCATTCGAAATTCGCTGCTGGCTCGGCGTCCCATAAGATAGCGACGCCACAAGAGAGCGGTGACGATGCGGAAGCCAGACCCAAGCCGCCAAAGCAAGGCGTCGATTCTAACGTCCCCGCCAGAAATATCAGGTTCCTGTGGCGATCGCGAGACAACCGAAAGGGCCGACATGCTTTACTTGTCCAAAGGCCGGTTTCTGGAGAGGATGCGCCTTTCGCGACACCGAGACGAACGTCACATCCCAAGGAGATTTTAAAGACGGTCATCAAGACCTTTACGCATTATCCAATATGGGACATCTCGTGGCTGGTGGCCTTTATATTCACGTGGGGAAGCGTAGTTTGGGTCATAAACGTATGTATACCATTGGCCTTTTGAGCGTAGGTCATGATCTGACGCGGTAAACAGGCCTTCTTCGTGTGGCTTCCCGTGGTGGCCCCCTCCACCGAATTCGACGGCGAAGTCTACTATGGCGGCGGTATAACGGCCTTTATCGGTGCAATCGTCTTTTTCGAACTCGGCTCCATCTTGCTCATCTTTGAGGCCATAAACGCGAATAACTCAGGTTGCTTTGGCTGGGCTGTTGAACAGTTGGTCGACAGTGAGAGGAATGGCAGACCGAAGCTACGAGTGGTCGCAGCTCGTAGGCATTGCCACCATCATCACCAGAATCGACGAAACTTTGTTGGCAAAGCTTCGACGGCCACATTGGCACAAGCGCGTCCGGATCCCAATAGCGATGATGGGAAAAAGAAATGGCAGTGGTTTCCTTCCTGGCACGACCTACGCACGCACTACCTCCACGAATTGGGCTTCCTCGCTGGAGCTTCGCAGCTCTTTGGCGCTACTGTCTTCGGCGTCTCTGGATTCACCGCACTGCGGGGCATTAATAACCACCTCACGCCACAATGGCGGCTCAATGCTGCATACTGGATCCCCCAGGTCGTTGGTGGCAGTGGTTTCATCGTTAGCAGCTCATTGTATATGCTAGAAACGCAGCAGAAGTGGTGGAAGCCCGCACCGCATCTTTTGGGATGGCATATTGCCTTCTGGAACCTCGTGGGAGCGTTTGGTTTTACGCTCAGTGGCGCGCTGGGGATGGCATACAATAATTCTGGGGCGCAATTCCAGGCTGGATTGGCTACATTCTGGTAAGATTTTTATGATATATCGACTTTAATCTCGAGGTTTATTTGCTAATTCATTGGCTGTTACTTTTTAGGGGCTCCTGGGCTTTCTTGATTGGCAGCTACTTGCAGCTTTATGAAAGTTTGAATAAGCATCCTGTGGAAGAAGTGTCATCGATGAAGGATTTTACAACTGTGAATGGGTAGAGCGTTGCGCATTTGAGATACCTATGTGAGATTTATTTAGCTGTGAAAGCGGACAATTATATCAGATTATTACATAAGTCACTGCTGATTTGAGAAATTCTTCGTAAGCTCTATTTCTCGTTTCGTATACATTTATGATTCAGACGTTGTGCCCTGCATATGAATACATTCGGTATGAGTAAGTTCACTCTAGGGTGAGCACTCAGCATTTCAATTGATGGGTCGCATTTGTCAGCGTCAGAACAGTCAGAAAGACGGTGAGCTCCCATTGTCATGAACTTACGTGGGTATTACTCACTCTGTACTCTGTGCTGATATCGATGAGGCTGAGGCGACAGCTGGCAATGCGAGGGTGGACAACATTGCAGGATGTAGGTATTTCATCTTATTTTGCCATTATTTCTCGTTAATCTAGGCTGACTACCCGGTAACCTACATCATCTGAGGCTGCTAAGATCTGATCCTCAGTATCTGCACCTACATACGCTTAAACGGACTAACTATCGTGAGCGTGTACTCAGAAATTGGGTGCCTTTATCAATAGGTCTCATGATGCACACCTCGCAGGGTTAGGGGCACTTGCGGGGTTATTGCCCAGGTCAATATTTCGAGATGATTACTCCGTATCCAGCTATTACTAGCACTACTTTTGGACGATACCGATTTGTAATAATCGTCTCTGCACTACATGTCAAGCATTTCGAAAAAGAGACCAATCGGGTATTTCCAAACAGTGCTGGCTATGGCGGCGAAGCGAAAATGAATTGAGAAATTACATGATAGCACAGCATCAGACATGGTGATACTACTTACCACTTGCAGTACGGGAAGCGGCTAATCCATGCACCAGAGATGCCTGCTGCTTTCCTATCTGAGCTGTACGACGCTGATCATGTTTCCGACGTAATCTTACCGCTGTAAAGATAGCCGAAGAGGTTCTTCGTTTTACCCAATTTTCCTAAGCGGAATCCAAGCCGGTGTCTTATAAGAGAGGATCATGACACAAAGCTCCAAGTTCGGATGAACCCTTCGCGGAGCTTGGGCCCCCTCCAGCAGCAAACCGAGGCCATGTGGAGTGGCGTGCCGGGGTCTGCCATGCAGGGATCAATGCGCATGTTGTTGGCTGCATGTAGCTCGTGGCTGCCGCTTTTCGTGGGAAATGAATCGAGGCGAGCCGCCGTGAAAGGCGTGGTGTTGTTCACCATATTGCAAATCACACAAAGTTGCAGCGGCTAGCTCTCGAAAATTGGCGCTTTCGGTATTGCTTGCTGCATCCTGTAGGATTAAGACACCATCTTCGTTTCCGCGCACACGCACTCATAAAGGAATATAGGTATCCTAGCTAGCTAGACATTATTAAGAGTAGTACGGAATATGTCGACCGGATGAGGCGCCGCCATAGCGGTGAGTCACTTCGGGGAACAAGACGGTAAGCAGAGAGAGGAGATGGAGGCTCGTGCTGGTAGACAGTCAAGCGCACTTAAGGGGAAGGTGGAGATGTCGAAGTGGACTGGCTCTTTGTTAGCGCTAGCGAAAAGAGTGTAAGAAGAGGCGAAGAAGAGAAAAATAGATGAAGAGATGGAAGTCCCAAATAGAAGATTCGAATTGGGAGGGCGAAGGCAGTCGATTGGGCGGTAGGTATGCGGTATGATCGATTGTTGCATTGCGGAATACCAGTCCTGGAGGCCATCTGATGGACTAGGCAAAGCTGCATTCGCGTTCGATTTAGAGGACAGGGAGGGTATGTGGCGCCCTGGAATAACAAGAACTGGGGTAGAGGGAACGTTTGTCGAGCCAAGCACATCGCGTACAATCTGGTGACTCAATGGCTGAGCGAGTGAGTCGACGCTATTAGAAGACGATCTATGACTGGGAATGCGGGAGATGCAGCAGCGCAGATGCAGGTGATGATCGGCCTGCGAGATTGGTCACAGTTAGAGATGGAGCACGGCGAACATATGATAGGCATGATGCGAGAGGTACCTCTGAAGTACTTTTGCAGCCCTTTTTAAGCTTCTGGCGCTAGTGGCTGCGGTCGATGCACGGACGGCGGATGAGGAGTACCGAGTATTTACTTTGTATCTCTGAGCAATCATGCGTGTTAGACGCGAGACCAGAGGCCAGAGACAGCGCTCGAGGTTCGTGATCCGGTGGTCCAGCAGCGCTTCTCACGGGAGTTTCACTCTTGCCGGCCTCGATTCCTCCTTGGCGGTACCGCTGCCAGTGTGCAATGGTGTCGCTCCTGGCAATCAGTAAGTCAGAATCTATCGATTGAGCGTACGGGATACGGAGTACAACCCTACCTGAGCTTTAGCGGGAGCATAACCTGGCTCCAGCGCCCCGAACCAGCCTAGCATGTGCTCTCGCGACGGCGCCGGATCTGCTGTATATGAGTTCGTCCATGTGGCACCAAACCGCCAGCTATAATCACCCTATATGCCCAATAGAATCATCATGTGCTGGTGTGGTCGAATGCGTCTGCACTAATGCACCTGCTGCCGTGTGACTCTTCTTGCGCAGTTCCCATCAAATTGTCTCTGAAATTGATCATCATATCGGGTCGACAGAAGCCAGTGAGCGGGCGGGAGGAAGGGCAGATATCAATAGCCGCCATGCCGTTGGTAAATTAAGCCTCGACTGATGTCTCGTTCGAATATCCAGGACCCAACATGTTAATACTTTGTCGTTCGTCTTACTCCTTCGTATTTATACTCTTGGCAAGCTTCTCATAGAAGCACCGACCTTGCTGCAACACTATACTTCGTCTGGCCTCGCCGGTGGCTGTACGAGGTGCTCCGCAAGTTAAAAGGTCGAATACAGGGTGCATTGCCCGTTGCCTTAGGTAAGGGCCGCTGCAAAATTCCCCGGTGGAACCGCTACCGCCACTGGGAGGGAAAAAAAAAAAAAATCAAAAAGTGCCTCCCTGTGGCTTCATGCGTTTCCATCGTTCCCCACCAAATCGCGCGCAAAGCTTCCAGTTCCCTGTCCGCCTTTTCCCCACTGATAAGTGCTCCATGCCCTATTAGCCTGGCGGCTTTTACGCCGTGCAGCCCGCTGGGACCAAGTGGCCTCTGTGCCTGCGCTGCACTACAGTCTGCGGCATGCCTGCGCGTGCGTCCGCGCTGTGTTCCTTACCCACAGGCGGTATTCTTGCTAGCGCTAGCGGTGCTAGCAGCTCCACATTGCTGTCGTCTTTTTGACGTCCCATCACGGCCTTTCTTTCTCTTCTTCCCCTTCCTTTGTTACTGGCCCTCTTGCTCTCCTTTCTTTTGTTCGCGCATTTGTTGACACTATGAGTGTATAGAGCGGCAGGAGGAACGCGCTGGGAAACGGAGACAAGTCGCACTGGCAACTGTCAGTCTCTTTTTCCGTTTTTTTACTTCTTTTTTCCCCTTGCTACACCGCCGACGTCTGCCCCGCGACATTCCCGCATTCGCCAGCTTTGGCGCCACTCTGTCGCCGCCGGGATCGCCAAAGCTTCCTACCTTGTTCCTGGGGGAGCTGCCAGCTGTTTCGAAACAAATATATTCGCTAGTATAGTTACGGTTCTCCATCATAAAACAACTGTGGACAGCTTTTCCCTTCCAAATCCGAACCAACCATGGGCTTTGCTCAGTGCTCGTGGCCGCCGTGGCAGGTCGATGACCTCACCCAGTGCTTCCAAAGAGAGTAGGTTCTTGATGCGCGCGCTGCCCTCCTGCTCCGGGATTCATGATTTCTGGATATTTTAGCTAATGGGCAAATCAACAGTTACCTCAGCGTCCTCTTCCCGTTAATAATCATTGGTATTTCTTTATTGCGCCTCTCATGGTCCAGCATTGGCCGTGTCGTGCGCAGCGGCAAGAATAAGGGTTATAACTCTGTTTCTGCCTCCGACGCCACGCCAAACCACACGGATATCCCTCCCCCCGACGACGAATCTGAAGACAGCGATGACGACGATCTCGAGATCAGCGGTGGCCGCTTGGCTCTGGCCAAAGTGACTTCCAGGGGCTCAATTGTCCAAGCCGATACTCCTACTGCTCAGCGCTTCTCGCAATTCATCGAAGAGTTTGCTCTTGTTGGTCTCGTTGCTGTCAATGCAATTGCTCTTGTAACCGGTGATTTTGGACCCGGTGGCCGTCTTGCCGCCATTGCTGGACTTACAACTTGGATATACACCTTGATTCTTGCCACGCTACGTGTTGTGCTAGGTACCTCCAAATATCGAATCCCTTACATCTGGAACCACACCGCTACTATCTACGGCTGCAAATGGACCTTGGAACTCCTCATCTTCCGCTCTGCCATTATTCACCCTTACACGAAGCTTTCTCAGACTCTCATCTTTATCGAATTCGCTCTCAACACCTTACTATTCGGTATTGCTGCCACTACTAGAAAGGGCAACAAGACTATCGTGTTGGAATGGGAGGATGGAATCGAGCCCTCGCGAGAGCCCCTCGCAAGTCTTTTCTCAATCGCCACCTTCTCGTGGGTTGATGCCATCGTCTGGCAAGGTTGGCAGAAACCCCTAGAATTGGAAGATGTCTGGAACCTCCTGCCCAAGGATAAATCCACTGCCATCATTGCCGATTATAGGCTCATGAAGAAGACGACCGCTCTTTCGTGGCACTTGCTCAAGTATTTCCGCAGTCTGCTATTCATGCAATGTGCAATGGCGGCCGTCGCTGGTCTCTTTACTTTTGCTCCCACCCTGCTGCTCAAGGCCATCCTTCAGTATGTAGAACGCCCCGATGACGCGCCTGTCAGCGTTCTCTGGCTCCTTGTAATTGGTCTCCCAATCCTTGATACTATTCGTTCATACTGCGATGGCATGGCCCTGTGGATCGGCCGCAAGATCTGTATTCGCGTCCGTGCTATCATTGTCGGTGACATCTACGCCAAGGCGCTGCGCCGGAAGGCTGCCGCTGGCAAAGATAAAGTTCTACTCGGCGACAACGCCAAATCTACCAATGAACAAGATGAAGAGTCTGACAACCAAGGTGCCATCAGTAAAATCAAGCGTGCTCTCGGTTTTGGCGGCAAGAAGCAGAAAAAGGCCGCCAGTACCGATGACACTGAAGGTGGTGCCAACCCTGTCAAGGCCACTGAGGGTGAAGACGAGCAGGCCAACCTGGGAACTATTATCAACCTCATGTCAGTCGACAGCTTTAAAATCGCTGAAATCACTGCCTACCTGCATTTCCTCTGCGCTTCAGCTCCCACTCAGCTGGTCATCTCCATCTTCTTGCTGTGGCAGGTCATGGGCCTCAGCGCCATTCCCGGCATCGTTGTCATGGTCTTCCTTTTGCCCGTGAATTACATGCTAGCTCGCGGCTTCAACATCACTTCAAAGAACATTATGGCTGCTACTGACAAGCGCATCAATGTGACAAACGAGATCCTCCAGAATATTCGCATCATCAAATACTTTGCCTGGGAACGCCGATTCGGCAAGATTGTGGATGAGAAGCGTCAGGCCGAACTCAAGGCTCTTCGCTCCCGATTCATGCTCTGGGCTCTCGCGGTTGCCATCTGGAACTCGGTTCCTGTGCTCATCACGTTTTTCTCTTTCCTGGTATACACACTCATTGAGAAGAAGCCGTTGTATCCCTCTGTTGCATTCACGGCTATTTCCCTCTTTATGCTTCTTCGTGTTCCTCTTGATCTCCTCGGCGATATGTTCGCCCACGTCCAGGAAGCTAAGGTCTCCATTGATCGAGTTGAGGAATATCTTATGGAGGAGGAAACGGAAAAGTATAAGCAGCTCGGTCTGGATAACGTGGATGAGGATGGCAAGAAGCACATTGGCTTCAGAGACGCAACTCTCATCTGGGGTGGCAAAGACAGCGTTGCCGAAGATGGCTCCAGGGCATTCCGACTGCTTGATCTTGATGTCGACTTCCAGATTGGCAAGCTGAACATCATTGCTGGCCCCACTGGTTCTGGTAAAACATCCATGCTTATGGGTCTTCTCGGTGAGATGACTCTTGTAGAGGGCAGAGTGTTCTGTCCTGGTGGACGCAGCCGAGAGGATGTTCGCCCTGATCCCGAGACTGGTCTTGCTGATACAGTTGCCTACGTCGCCCAAGCTGCTTGGTTGGTCAACGCCAACATCAAAGACAACATCATCTTTGCCGCGCCTTTTGATGAACAGAGATATAAGGATGTTATCGTGGCCTGTGCTCTTGAACGAGATCTTGAAATTCTGGATCACGGTGATCAGACCTTGGTTGGTGAGAAGGGCATCACACTCTCTGGTGGCCAGAAACAACGAATCTCCCTGGCTCGTGCTCTCTACTCAAATTCGGCTCACATTCTCTTGGATGACTGTCTCAGCGCTGTTGATTCGCACACGGCTCAATGGATCTTCACCAACTGCATCAACGGTCCCCTGATGAAGGGACGTACCTGCATTCTCGTCACTCACAACATCCAGCTCTGTGTACCCTCATCCGATTACGTCGTCCTGCTTGACAACGGAAGAGTCACTGCCCAGGGACCTTCACAAGAAGTTATTGCTTCCGGCAAGCTCGGTGAGGAAATCCAGCGATCTCGACCTGCTTCTCATAACGCATCTCGTATTCCGTCTCGTGTACCATCAAGCGTTGGCGACGAGGAGACCATGGTTAATAGCAACGGCGATGCATCCGATGCCGCAAGCACCTCTAAGAAAGGCAAGAAGAAGGAACAACCCCCACCACAGGAGGAAACGAAGGCGACCGGATCCGTCAAATGGTCTGTTCTCAGGATCTACCTCTCGTCCATGGGACCTTGGTGGTTCTGGCTTGTCGCTTTCATGGTCTTTGGCATGCAGCAACTCTCGACCGTTGCCACGAACGTTTGGGTCAGAGAATGGGCTAATCAATATATCGAAGAGGAGAACGTCAAGGTTGTTTTCGGCTCCATGTCAGCTACTTACGGCACTGAATCCTTCTCCAAGGGTTCTTGGGCATCTGTCGCCAACCTTGGCAGAGAGTATCCCCCTCAGAGTGAGCCGAGTCTGCGTGTACCAGATAACCAGATTGCGCTCGGTGCAACTGCCATGCCAGAAGTCAATGTCGCTTATTATCTTGGTGGACTCGCTATCATTGGTGCACTCGGCGCAGCGGCTGCCCTGATTCGAGACGTTTGGATCTTCTTTGGTTCTTTGACTGCTTCCAGGCGAATCCACGACCGTCTCATCACCTCCGTGACCCGAGCCAAATTCAAGTTCTTCGATGTCACCCCTCTCGGCCAACTCATGAACCGTTTTAGCAAAGATCTCGAGGCCGTCGATCAAGACATTGCACCCACAGCTATTGGCGTGATGACCTGCGCTCTCTCCCTTATCGTGACTATTGCCCTCATTACATTCATCACTCCAGGTTTCCTTATCGCTGCCTTCCTCATTGCGCTTCTTTTCTACGTTGTCGCCGCTTTCTATCTCCGTGCATCTCGCGATCTTAAGCGTCTGGAATCAGTTCAACGCAGCCCGCTCTTCCAGCAGTTTGGCGAAACTCTTAGTGGTATGACCACAATTAGAGCTTACGGTGACGAACGACGTTTTATCCGTGATAATTTGTCCAAGATCAATGCGCAGAGCCGACCGTTCATCTACCTGTGGGCCTGTAACAGATGGCTCGCATTCCGAGCTGATTTGCTGGGCAACTTTGTATCTTTCTTCGCAGGTGTCTTCATCATCATCAATCTTGGCAAGATCGATGCCGGTGCAGCTGGTATCTCGCTGAGCTATGCGATGAACTTTACGGAGAATGTCCTGTGGCTGGTTCGCCAGTATGGTATGAATGAGCAAAACATGAACTCCATGGAACGTGTCAAGGAATATCTGGACGTCGAACAAGAAGCAGATGCTATCATCGAAGATAGCCGGCCGCCAAAGAACTGGCCCGCTACGGGTGGTGTCGAGTTTGTCAAGTACTCAACTCGTTATCGTGCCGAGCTGGATCCGGTTCTCAGAGGTATCTCTCTCAAGATCAACCCCAGAGAGAAGGTTGGTATCGTGGGCCGAACCGGTGCTGGCAAGAGTTCATTGACTCTGGCCATCTTCCGTGCGCTGGAAGCTGATTCAGGAAACATTATTATTGATGGCATTGATATCAGCAAGATTGGTCTCCAGGATCTCCGAGAGAACATCACCATTGTGCCTCAGGATCCTACCCTCTTCATGGGCACGATCCGAACTAACCTTGATCCCTTTGATCAATATACCGACGAAGAAGTATTCGAAGCTCTGCGACGTGTGCAGCTGATCGGACCTGATGAAGCCACTACTCCTACGACTCCTACGACTCCTACAACTCCCGCTATTCAAGTCACTGCTGAAGGACAGAACGCCGAAGGCTCATCTGGTTCAAGAACACCGTCAATCGCCACCAACAAGAACGTCTTCCTCGACTTGTCATCTCCTGTAACCGAATCCGGTTCCAACCTTTCTCAGGGTCAACGACAACTCCTGTGTCTGGCACGAGCAATGCTGAAGAAGCCAACCGTCATGGTCATGGACGAGGCTACCGCATCCATCGACTACAACACCGACTCTAAGATCCAGGAAACTATCCGGGAACTTACTGGAACCGTCATCACAATTGCTCACCGTCTCCAGACCATTGTCGACTACGACAAGGTCCTGGTTCTCGACAAGGGTGAAGTCGTCGAATTCGACCACCCCTGGGAGCTGATCAACCGAACGGATGGAACCTTCCGAAGCATGTGCGAGACAAGCGGCGACATGGACGTCCTGGTTAAAGCAGCCAAGAAGAAGTGGGAGGAGACCCAGCTAGTAAGCGTTGGGGAGTGAACGAGCTTATTAAAAAAAAAAAAAAACAAGCCAACCAGGGGATGAAAATAATTATTTCAATTGTTTAAAATAAGAAGAAAAAGCGTCTCAATTAGAGGTATATTGGCTCTGTATATGCAGTGTTGAGTGCATCAATGAGAGGAAGGAAATAGGAGGAGAAAGGGGGTCCGGGTTATAACAGATGACCAGATGAGGCCACCCTCGGAAAGCGCATATACAGGCAGCTCAAGCAGTTTTTTTTTATCATCAGGGAGTTGGATTCCTCGGATGCATGCTTTTAATTTCATTTTTATTATTCTCTCCATTGGAATACATGTGAGAGTGGGTAAGAGACACAAAACATTATGTATGAGCATGAATAGTATTTACTTATTTCACATTATCAATATTACATGAATGTATTATTGGAATAAAATCTTCTTTTGAGTCTGTCAGTGATGTCTGGTGCTATGAAATATACATTAGAATACTAGTAGTCCTGCTAAGCATTCACTCATTATTGACCCAAATTAAATCTTTGTCCTTTCCAGGCATCAATAGTATCCGAATTTAAGGAACTATGCTTGGACATGCCAATTTACCAATTCTGCGATCTACCCCCACTAGTTGCACGTCCGACGCTCATAGCTGGCTGGTTGCTCTTTTCGTTTAATTTATATCCTGGGCCATATTTATTATCGGGGGATGCATCTCTTCGCATTAGACTCGAAGTGCATTGAGCCGTTCGATCTATGGACAGCTGCTGCAAAGACGCATCTGTCATAGATCCTAACCACTGTGCCGACCAGTTTCCGACTTTTACGTTCTGAGCGTTGAGAAGGTCTCCCACGGTCGATACAATAATTTGCTGGCTGTTGTCCTCGGCAGAAATGTCGCCAAAGACGTGTACTCTCTGCTTGGAGGCTTGGTCGGCCGCCATGTTACAAACCTCAAGACATTGCTTGGCTGTATCAATCTCTTTGAGGAGTCTAGCCTGATCCTGCTCAAATTCATTGGACCGTAATGATACCTCTGTGTTTAATGACTTCGCTGATAGGTTGACGAGCCGTTTCTGCAAGTCTGTGATCATGCGTACCATCCTGTCTCTGGCTTCGCTGAGCGCGACAGCTGTCTGAAGGCGATCCTGGTTCGGCCCGGCATCCAGAGGCTCCATATTATCTTGCAAGCCCTGGATATGTTTCTGGATTTGAGATCTAGCACTCTCGCAGACGAGAAGACACTGTTGAGCACTTTGCCTTTCCTCCTCCATCCGCTTGACGTCCAATTCAGCGGCGGGGTCAGGTTCGGAGCGCGGACGGTTAGCAATGGCTGCTAGCTTGTCGTCCATGCTCTGAACATGAGCCTGGAGATCAGCTGTCGTTTCTCGAATCATCTCAAAGTATTGATCCAACGCCTCGCGAGTGAGCTTAACGTTTTCCCTATTCAAGCAGTGTTAGGGTTACAAAAAAAAAAAAGAGTAATCATCCGATGATATAGAGAGTGAAATCGAGTGTAACTACAAGGAGCGACTAACATATTAAGGCTGCCAAGAGCAATGGCAATGGTAGATTTATAGCTAGATAGCGTGTCTTTGAAATCTCTGATATCGCCGCCCATGTATCTGATCTGAGCCCAATCTCTGAAGCTCGTTCGTGAGCTATCAGACGCATGTTTGGTGGACTTGATGATGACAGCATTAAACTCCTGGCATGTCTGGTGGCAACACAGCACCGGAAGCTTCAGCATAGAGACAATAGGCCCTTCATCAATAGCGACGGTCTTGAGAGACTCAAGAACCTGTATTAGCGACTCGAGCTCGGAGCGTAGATCTCGTATCGTCCGCTCATAATTTCGAAAGGACTGGATTGTCTCATGTAGAGTTTTGCCAGCTTGGATCGCGCTCGTTAGAAGCGTCAATACGCCGCTTGACATCTTTAGGGGATTAACGGCATCCATGCTGTCTGGTAACTGCGGCGCTTGAGACGTTTAAGAAAGTAACAAATGTTTGCTTCAAGAAGGCGACCTCGATATCTCGAGAGATAGGTCAACAGGACATGCAAGGGCATATATGTATGTCTGCTGGATCCTGAAATTGACGCCTGCTCCAACTCACTCGCCAACCTTATTATCCAGTTGTGGGGCAAGGCAGCCTGGCGCGCGCGAAATCATACACCAAAGTGTGCAATGGAGCCACCTATGTGCCGCTGTATCATTATTGGACCAATCGCTATCATGGACACATCTTCAGCGCCTGATAGCGGCCTCCCATCCTCACACGTAGCAGTTGTTGGTTGTGTTGGTTGTGTTGGTAATAAGAATAGCAGTGCTGCTAATCGTAGACTTAGACCACCTCCGGGAAAGGCATGGTGAGGTAGTGATGGCAGTGGGGTATGTTGAAGGATGCCCAATGGCGACGAGCTCTGCTTCAAAAGCTCAGAGAGGGACGGCAGAAGGTTAATCCACGGAGCTGTTCTGGCCTTTGTCGTCTGTCAAGGGTCGTATTTGCGTGAATCATTGTGTCTGTATGAGTATTGCCAGCTGCTCCGAACCCAGCTCAAGCGCACCTGGAACGCGATTGACCCATGTTTCAAGCGGCCTTCTCTCGTCTCGCTTCGTCTCGCTTCGTCTCATGCTGCGTCGTCTCGACAGCAAGACCGGCCGCTTCCAAAAAGGGAATCATGCCACGAACGAGTGGAGGTGGAGGCGGAGGCGACGTAAGCTGCTGGGCTTTGCACATCCAGTGTCCTCGTACTTGTTCTTTCATAGCGCATTTCAGCCGCAGTGGTGGGCGCTATTAGCACTAGCCGGGTATTAGCAGGCTTTGATGTCAACACACTTGTGCATCTTCACGCATCCACCGCCCGTCAGGTACTTGCGCTGGGTCCCATCTTGGGCCTGGTGACTGGCTCTTTGCGTGTCTGCCCAGCCAAGCCGCCTAAGGGGCCGAGAGTAATAAGCAATAAAGCCACCCGCCAAGGCCAGGTTGTGTTTCCTTTCTTCTTTTCAACCGTTTTGTCGTTAATCGAGATCTGTCGACTCTGGGGTTGCAAAGCGCTGATTGCAAAGCGTTGGTTGAAAAGCGCGAGTGCGAGAGAGAAGAAAAGAAAAAGAGACCAAAGGCAGCAGGCAGCCAGGCAACGGCAAGCGTACCCACGCGCGTACGTCGTATCTTCGTATCTCCCACCGACTTTAAGCTTCTTTTTGCTTATCGATTTCACCAAATTTATTTCTTCCGCGCCGTTCAGCCTTTTCTTATTTCTTTTTGTGTATCTGGTTTTCTATTTACTCTCTTGTCTCACGACCAACATCTCCAACATCATGGGCAAGCCGGATTTCCTGCCTCCTGCGTCTCCAGCCAATGGACCTGTAACTCCATTGGCCGAGTCTACAAGCTCCATCTCTCTCAATCCAACCTCCTCTTCTACATATTCTGCCTCTAATCTTGGCAACCATCGCCAGACATATTTCGACGATGATCCTGCCGAACTCGCCGCCGATGATCTCCCTCCTCTTTATGACGAGCACGAGAACGATGCCATTCCCTTCATTGATCCTCTGGTCCCTCCCGTTGGTCCTGCGGCCACCGGTCTGACTATTGAGCCATTCAAGCGTGATGCTCGCTCAGATACCGTCTATTACATGGACTCGCGCCTCGACTCCGACCCCAAGTTCCTCAACGAGACTCTCATCCACCTCTCTCAATTGCCTCCTCGGCCTTTTGCCCAAATCCGCGGCACTCACACCGAGACTCGTCGAAAGTCGGATGACAAGACTGAGCAGGTCACAGTAGTTGATTTCGATATTGAGATCGAGCTCACACATCTGCTTTACACCAACATTCAAGACCCTACAAATGGGGCTTGGCGGGATATGCGCTCCGTTGGCAACCTCGAAAAGGTTCGCCGTGGTACCATCTTCCCAACTCGTGCTCCCGGTTTCGGTGGCAGCGGTGGCATTATTGAGGATGGCGTGCCCACCGTCGAAGAATGGTGCCACCGCTTCTGCGCCAGCCGAGCTGGCCTCAAGAACATGGCCTTTGAGCGCCGTGTTACCGGCTGGGACTGGGACTACTTGAAGAAGCACCTGGAGCGCCTGGTCAAGGATACCAACTACCGCGGCCATACCAGCATCACTTTCCCAGTGAGGAACTCGCGCGTGCAGATTTACAATTCCTGCCGCGTGAACCAGATGCGCTTGACCAAGTGGATCGAGGTCATGTTTATGCTGACGCTCATGTTCCTCTTTGCATGGCCCTATCTGTTCTTCCGCACCAAGCGCTGGGAAACTGTCTATACTGAGTGGTCTATGAGCCGTCAGGAGCCAGACGGCACGGGCTGCATGGAACGTCGATATGCTTCCATGAGCGAGGCACAATGGTATCATATGTGGGCGAGGGCCATCCAGAAAGCCGTGTTGGAACGCAGACAGGGACACCTTGATCAGGGAGACGTCGAGAGGGCTGACCAGCCGGCCGATCAAGCTGGTGGGTTTGCTGGTATGGTGCAAGCTGGTGTTGAGGCTATGGGAGTTGTAAACAGATCATTTGGATGGGGAGGTGACAGCGGCAGCGCTGGGGGCTCACGCTTCAAGTTTGGAAGGCGTTGATTTAGCCATGGCTTCTATAGCTGTGGCAGAAAAGCAGAGGATGATGATAGACTGAAGGCCGCATGTTCATTGGATACTGGACTCCTCTCCCCCCTCAGGTTCTCTACACAACAACCTTTCTTCTTTCATTGGGTCGCTCTGGAGTTATAGGGTAGCATGATGCTTTCAAAGAGGCAAAGCAACGGTCAACTATTGTACAATCTTTAGCTTGTTTATTTTCTTTTGTTTATTACATATACACTACTGTCTAAGTACATTCTAAATTTATCCACTTACACGTTTCTAATCGCTCTCTCATCTGATTTCTATCAATTCTCGTAGAAGATCAAAGCTATCGAGATAGTGCCCCACTCGGTCCTTGTGGCCAATAATTTTGCCCCGCTGCTGTACTAATCTGCTTAAACGTGGCTGACGTGCAATCACTAAGCAAACCGCCTTCGAGTTATCATCATAGTTGCATCTCCCTCTCTGCCTTATATATCTGCTCTCAGCTCACAAGAACACGCATTCTAACATTTCTTATCACTGAATGACGTCGGGTTATCATCGAATTTCATAAAAAAAGGTCCAGAGCTTCGAGTTTACCCCCTTTAAAAGTCTCCACATCTCAGAGAAGATTCGGAAGAGGTGGGCAAAAATAATTAAAAAAAGAATGGAAATCTCCAATCCGAGGAGGATTCTGGCTGTTAGCCTGGAGGGCTCAGAATCGCATCTGAGCCGTGTTCTTAAAGGTACCTCTATTAGCTTGCTCATTTTTGTGTTTTATACCTCGTTCTTGGGACAATGCGTCTTTTATTAGGCGAGGGTTTGTTGCAGTTAATTGCCGTTGCAGAGGAGAATATGGATTTTGGCATCATTCATCGTCATCACCCCTTTCCCTGAAAATATTTCACATACTATCAATGGAACTCATATTTTGTCAATGTTAAATTAGACGAATTGCATTTTTCTCCCAATAGCTAGGCTAATCTCGTCTTTCAGATCTCACGGGCTCATCTCCAGAATCCTCATCACCATCACTAGCGGGCATCACACACGATCTGGAGCTCAAAACGTCATATTACACAGCTTCCATCCCAATCTGGCTGGACATTATTGCCTCACCTTCAGAATGGGCTTCGTCGTTTCTATCCGAAGAGGCCCGCGAGGTTCTTGCAGTTTTAGGCGGCCTCGTCCTTGTTTTTGCGATACCGAATGAGAAGCCCGCTGCTTTGACCGGAGATGACCAAGCTCCCAGTCTGATTCGACATGTGGGCAGTGTCGCCCAGAAAGGTCTTGGTGGATGGGAATGGGATGGAGTGCGACTTGTTATCGGTATTGGAGAGGGCGACGCCGAGGAGTGGGATGAGCTGTGTGGGGAAGCTGGACTGGAGTTTGTACAGCTGAAAAGCGGACAGGCGGAAAAGAATGAATTCGGAGGTATGATTGATACTTTTCCACACCCCTCTTTCTGCTGTGCCTTCCAAGTACGGCACGGCTACTGATAGCAAACGTTTCACTGACTGCAAAACACATCAACAGAAAAGACTGGTATCCCTCGTGTCAGGGAAGCCCTGGAGTCAAACGACTGGGACCAATTAGATGGCGGTGATCCGCTATCCGACTTTGACGAGGCGCATTCTGACAAGTCTGATAGCGCCGAGGATTTCGACCCAGAGAGCTTAGACTTTGGCGTCGACCGTTCTGATTTCGAAGGCCTGCGCATGGCGATATGGGAGACGAGCCGTCGCGAAACGGGCGATTCCGAAATTGCCGACCCAGCTAAAGCTACGCCGGATCAACCAAAAGCTACGGATGCAGCGGGAAGCTCCGCCGCCGATACCAAGGACGAAGACCGTGAGCTTGGCGACGAGGACATTGCCAAAGTTGAAAAGATGATGAGAAAACTTCAAGCGGCTAGGGACATGGGAGAGGGCATGAGCGAGGCGCAAAGAAAGAGGCTGGCAGCTAGGGCAGTGGAGGAGGTGATGCGAGAGCTTTGAAAGCTGATGAGCTGATACCTTCTTTTCTTTTCTTCTCCAACTTACAGGCTAATAAATGTCTCAGTTGACAGAGATCCATAATCCCGTGTTAGTTTTCATGCTGAATTAGCGGTGAAATTTTCATGGCATCCTATGCACCAGCACGTGGGCAATGCTGCAGTACTCTGTTCTCTTGACGTATGTTGGGCCTTTCCACGGATCATCGTGCTGTGTCGTTGTTATAGACTACTGGCATATCTCGCCAAGCCCAAGACACCCCTACACTCTTTACGGGATTTAGTAATACGGCTTACTACATCAAATACGTTGGAGTGTAAATATTACTATGATAGCCGTGGCCAGGCTGCAAGGGGCTCCCATCAAGCATCATGCCAAAGCGTGACAAGCGAGACATGCGCACGCCGTGCATTAGCCACAGCAAGGAAGGCTCTCGGTGACTTTACTCCGCACCTTGTAAGCATGTCTTGGCCGCTGGCCTAAAACGGTTGGAGACGCAAGGGGTCTGAGACTTGAAAGATGCAGCTGCGAAAGTTATTAAAGAGAAGCATCTTGTTCTCGCTGCATAGGTAGTGTCTCGAGGCTTGCGAGTCAGGCTTCTCTATCTTAGAATGAGAGCTAAGGCTGGTATTTGAAGTAAATCTTGCGTGTTCAGTGCCAACGTTACCGTGGTTTAGATTTCTTCGTGGACAGAGAGGAGTGGGATTTGCCGTGCTCATTGCTTAGACTCGTTTCCCTAACGGGACGAGGTCTTAGTCAAGGTGAGACAAACAGTACGCTGGTGGGTGACGCTGTACACAAAAATGTCCCGTTGGTGGGAGTGGCAAAAAGGGAGAGAGGAGAAAAAAAGAAGACCAGAGAGGATTGAAGCAGTATGAAACATCCTACGATGTTGAATGCAAAGTGGATCGCTCATGATCTCTGCGCTTTTCATGATATGGCAGATGCAGTTCTGTAGTATATATAGTCGATCTTTGTTGTCAGAGAACCGATCGGTTTGCACTCTATATCGATTTACTACTTGAGCTAGCGAAGCTGTAGTTGTATTGCTGATATGGCCATTTCTTTCAAAAAAGAGAGATACGGCTTGACTCCACCACTTGTAAGTGCTGATATCCTAACCGGATTGTTCGTGGCTCAATTATGTAACCCCAATTGGAGGGATCCAGTTTGCTAAATGCTCGAGTCAAGCCGAAAGGTATTAATAGAAATCAAATCCGATAGCATACGCTCCATAATCGATTGCAAAAGGACCTGTAGCTTTTTGTTTTTCAATGCTAAGAAGAAAAAAGACGGCCTAGGTTCGTACGCCTTAGCGGCCATTCCGACAATCGCAGTAGTCAGGTGCATATCGTGAATTTTTCTTGCCCCTACTCCGCGAAAATCCGAATGTGGCGAAAAAGTTCAAGCATCCTGCGACACTACCAGTCTCATCGCCTTCAGTAGCTTTGCCTTTTTTCTACGATGTAGGCATAGAGAGTCTTGGCTGACGGCTAAAATGGCTAGCCCGCTGAGAGTTTGCGCAGGGGGAATTGGAGCTTCTTCTAGTACAAATGACTAGAAGCTTTTGTAAACTTGGCGGGCGACATCCTGCAGTATGTAGTAGTTTTGCGACTTCTATCACCCAGACTTTCATAGCAATTCGTTAAGCTGCTGCCTGCCACTCAATGCCAAGGGAGAGAGCATAATCTTGTCAGCATGTATTTTTCGACATTGTTGAGCCTAAAGAAGACTGATAGACATGCAGGGTAAAAATGGCGATGTTGATTATTTACTTGGGCTCCGTCCCATGACAGAACTAGAAATGTGTGGTCAGTCAAGCCGACGGCAAGGTCTCGTCCCGACCAGCCGCGAGACACAAGCACAGTACTGTTATGTAGTGCCAGGACTTCGAGTAGTACTTACTAGTAGCAGCGTACCTGTTGGAAGGGAGACAGCTGGGATCATGTGGAGAAGGATAGAAAGCCGTGCTTGTGATGGATCGATCGGACGTGGAAAGACTCGAAAGAGGATAGAATGGGAGCCAGGGCACATGGAGCTTTACTGTAGTTGCGCTAGAGCTCTCTCTGGTTGCAAGCACTCTGCGCTTCAAACTTGCATGTGCATGAGCATGAGCAAGTCGCGTTTGCTCGATGCTACTCGCACTTGCAACGATCTCTCCCTATGATTGTTTAGGTTTAGGACAAAGTCAAGACGGGCGGTTGGGCGGAGCGCCTCCCGACTACTGGTTGGCCGTGGCTGACGCTGAACGCCGCCAAGCGACAGGGTCCCAGAATCCTGGTCTGTCCTAGTCAGGGGCAAGGAGGCTGTGGAGCAGCTCAAGCTTCTCCGAGACCGTTGAGCATGCTGCACTGTGTTTCGGTTCGTACTGTGTGCCGTCTGGGCAGTGCCGTTAGACTAGGTGTCGTATTTGAAATGGCGATATCTAAGTTTTCTTCAAAAGGTCGGGCGGATTGACATGCTTCCTTTAGTAGGCAGCACATTCACAAAGCATGCTCCCACGTGCGTCGTATCGATCACGTATCGACTGTAGGCCACTTGGCTTTGGTGAGGGCTCCATGAATAGGGATAGGGATATCCTGGCCTTTTCTGCGGTCTTGCCGTTGAGTCTCGTCATTTCTCACAGACAGATGGTGCCACTGATGACTAGCAGTGCTCCGTCGTTACATGCGCCTCTCGTATGTATCGGCAGCCGGACGACCTGGTATGATGCCACCAGCAGATGCTGGAGCCCGGTGCTCCGTCCCTGATGCTTGGCAGGCACTCCGACTCCCACACTTGATACCCTCCTGCCGCGATCATCGGCGGCGAACGAGCAAGCGAGGCGGCGGGCATGTGTCAAAAGGGGGAGGGCTTTTGTTTGAGGTGCCCTCAACAACAGGCCCCTCGTCTGGCCTGGCTAGAGAGTAGGTATTAGTTGATCTAGTGCCCGCCGTGATGGAGCGGTTAAGGGGCGCACTGTACGCAGACGCAGACCCGCTGCGTGACCGCATCGGACGCTTCTGCAGGAACACTTTTTCTGGGCTGTTCGTCCTGAGGTGGTATCGGCCTTTCTCTCAACTGGCACTTATCCTGGAACTGCCATTAACCACAAAGAGCACTTGGACTCGCATCTGCACTAACACCCTTGAGGGATGAATCGCCGGATCTGTGATTCTGCCGCGGGTTGGATCCTGTCCGCATGCCATGGACGAGTATTCAAGAGCAGTATCACTACCTCAGGTAGCAATTCAGCTGTTCTCCGCAGCTGTACCACTAGTATGGCACTAAATGATGCTCCGTAGTAAACATAGCTGGTGGTGAAAGCGCCTTTCGCCGGTCACCAACAGCTCGCCATGATGTCACCCCACTGCAGCTCGAAAGTCATTACTGGATTGTGGCTTAGGGTTGAATGTTTGAATCGAGCCATGGCGGGCGAGAGACACAAACTCTCGCACAGACGCACGAGTAGCGCCATGCATGCGTTAGGGCAACCAAGTGTGGTATGGGGTTGGAGCTGGGATATGTCTCCCCATCTACCTGCTCATACCTGTCCCGTACCGAACGTCTGTGAATGCTGTGCAACTTCGTATACATACTATTCGTGGCCTGTACTCCGTACGTACAGTATCTACTACTACTTAGTAGTATTGCTCGGTATGGAGAAGAGCTATTCGTACCGTCACTAGCAGTAGCGCTAGTAGGCATTTGTGCAGTACTGCAGCTGGTAGCTAGCCACTAGCACGATAGTAAACTGAGCCGAAAAAGATATTCATCCGTGCGCCTGTCTCACTCGTTACAAATCGTGTCTAGGTTGAGCTGCCGAGGTGAATGGCAGATGTGAATGGTAGATGTGAATGGTAGATGTGAATGGTAGATGGCAGATGGCTGATGGCAGAAGGATGCTAGATCGAGCAGCAGCAGCATGGATGGCGGGCTTGGTAGGCGCTAAGCATGCACGGCGTGAGCCCACGAAAAATCCTGCCCGTTTCGCACCTCGGAAACGACTGATAGGATGCCGCAGATGGATGCGCCAGCGAGGGACTGAGAAGACAGGCTGACGCCTGGCTACTGTAGGCTGATGGGATAGGCCGTACAGTATAGATAAGTACCGAGAGTGTAAGCAACGACAGCGAATTCCTGCCAGCTGCTTGGCCAAGGACCGCAAAGGCAAGCTGTGCGTGCCTGAGTTGGTGTGCTCTGTTGGCTTTGATGCTCACATACTCCTTACAGGTACGACTTACTGTACCGCGGCAGGACACGAGGCCGTACCAGGCAATGGCTTCTGATGCAGGTATAATCATGTACTTGTGTTGCATCGTGGTCTTGGATTACCCCGGCTGATACTCTGCTGTTGACCTCCGACTCGGTCGCTGGTCAAGCTGTGGGGGCGTTGGGTCAAGCGAGGCTCAAGGTGACGATCTCTGGGGGCTAGACTGACTAGAGCTGCCACCTAGTCGTGCTGCAAGCTCGAACAAACGCAGTAGCGCAGGCTGATCTGGATGCTCAAGCTCTCTTTTGCTTAGTTTGGAAAGCGACGGAGAAAAGCCCGACAAGCACAAGCACATTGCGCGCCTGGTTGAGGTGAGTGGCCGCTCTGGCTAAGAGGGCGAGCCGGTTACCTCGTATGCACATACGAATAGTACTGAGTAGTGGTACTTGTGGTATCCATACCTAGTTGGTAGACGACAATGGCGGCCTATTGTCTCGCCGAAGGCACGCATATCCTCGCCCTTACGACAAACGCGTGAGAAGTTGAACTTGGCGACGAAAGGGGAACAGAGGGAAAGGGGACAGACATGGAGGCCAGCCAGTGGAACACCAGATCGCCAGCGTACAGTAACGTGCGAATAGGCAGCGTGCACGTGCCCGCACCTGCTGCACTGTACGGCACTGTGGATGTACTGAGCAGTCTCGAACACCAAGCCAACCGGTGACAGCGAGCTTTGCTTTCTGCTGCGCAACAGCTGCTCCAAAGGGCCATGCATATACCGGCAATACCTCCACCAGCACGAACTGGCGGCGCAAAAGGGAAGCACTGGCTACTTGGGCAGGTACAGAGTCTGAGACGATGTACTTCGTGTTACTCCGTACGCGTACGGAGGTGCAGGTACCCTGGTGATGCTTCAAGGCTCACATCTCCTTTTTTGTCCCTTTTTGCTCCGTCGTCTGGTGGGCAAAACCGCACCCGAATCGCTCCGTCTGGAGCTTGTGCTTGGAGCTACAGAGCCTTAGGGCGCTGCATAACCCGTACTTGCAGTATCAACTGCTCCAAGTATGCGCTCATCGCAGACTAGTCAGATGGATCCTTCGGGATAAGACCTACTGGTATCGCTAGCCGCGATTATATGGCTGCTTTGGTGAAGATGCATGAGAACCAAGCAACCGTAGTTGTTGCAGCCGACGCCCGCTCTATGCCCAATGCCTTAGTTCGAGCAGTAGCCGGTACTTGTAGATATGCTAACTCGAAGAGACGAAGCACGGCGGGTATAGGCTGCGATGGAGTGGAAAGGAGACGAGGACGACATGAGTCTTGTCAATTGCCGCTCTCACGGGCTCGGGGGATCTGCAGGCACGTCATTACATGAAGGGCCAGAGAATACTGTACTGTAGACGAGTCTTGCCTATTGAATTGCCGATAAGACGGCGCGGCGGGACAGTCTGGTGTTTTAGCCATACGAGGATGTGGCTGACGAGAGCGCGAGCAGACGGATAATATCATTCTCGTGCAGGCCGAACAGAAGCTCGCCACCTCAGGTACGACGTTGGTTGCGCTGTGCGTTTGCTACTACTAAACTGGTTCAATGTTGTAGCACTAAATGCGCGTACATGTATACTCTCTGGAGGTACAGTCAGCCTGCCTTTTGGACAGCTCTCGTGCAACTACAAGCTGGCACTCGCAGCTTGCAGGCTTCACTTCAAGTGCGATCTCTGGGAAGCATGCGATGCGATGTAATGCATGCAGGGCAAGCCAATGCAGGTACCGTACGCAGAAGCAACAGGAGGAGCTGCTGCTGCATGCAAGGTACAAGTACTTGCATGGCGCTGCGCTGCACGGCGCTCGCCTCTGGGGACTGGACCTTTTGGAGAGCGCGCCACCTCGCCCAAACACCGACAATTGAGCTTGCACTGCTGCACTGTAGCGGCACTATCAGTAGCCACTAGCAGCTCTGGCCCAGATTCTCCTCTGAGAGGAACCGATGCGCTAAAGGAAGACAGGGTTGACAGGCCGACAGGGTTGCGATGGGTGCGCCAGTGGCTGGTCAACTGGCCAGAAGGGCACTTGGGGGAGCGGAACAGACGACCAGACGCTATCTGTGTACCTGCGCGGGTACATGCAAGCTCGCTTTCTTGGCGCCGTCAACTGCTGCTCAGCTCCAGAGCTCCTTGTTCCCCGCCGGTACCCCCTCCAGGGCCCTGTCGCCATCGGATGTCTAGAGCAGGAAAAAGCTCTGACCAGCCCGGCCATTGGCGCTGCGACCGGCGGATGCAGGGCCCGTTGGCCTACACTGCCAGGGTCCGGCCGGGACAGTGTGGATGGGACTGTGAGTAGCGCTGCTGGCTGCCCGTGCCTGTGCCTGTGCCTGAGCTGGTTCCTGAGCTGGTTCCTGAGCTGGTGCCTGTGCCTGGCCATGGCTGCCGCACCCGAGGCAATCGCTCGCGGAAAAAAAGACTGGCAGAGCGGCGACAGAGGCGGGCAGGTACCCGGCATGTGCCTCATCCTGCGCCTGTGCAGCAGCGTGCAGCGCCAACCGGTACCTGGGCGGTACGTGCGGGTGGCCTCAAAGTGTTTGCTAGTGGGAATAGCCCGCAGCGTGCCTGTACAGCCTGCAGAGCCTGCAGCGCAAGTGGCTGCCATCCCCCCCTCGCTGGCAGCAGCTGTAGCCAGTGGCAGCGCTCTGTTCTGCCCCCAGGCGCCAGGGGACCCCCCCTCCCCCAAACCCACCGCCGGCTCGCCTTTTTCTTCTCCCAAGTCTCCTGTCCCCCGTTCCCTCCTCCGTCTTCCCCATCACCATCCTCGCGACCATTGTCTCCTCCTTTTTTTCTTTCCCTTTCTCTCGTGCGTCTTTCTTTTCACGTCACTCTCTTAATCTTCGGCCATTTCGGTTACCGTCACTCTTTCCGGGACCATTCCATTCTTTCGGCTCTCAATATCCAAGGCCTGTCAATCTTTTCTCTGGGTAGACTCCGCTATTTGTATTGAGCATCAGCTTTGTTCCTTGCAAGGATCCCAGACCACATTCTTTTCTTTCTAGAACTCAACTCTGTTTTCTTTTTTTGGCTATTACTCCCTGTCTTTGCCTACTACTCACAGTATCAACTCCATATACGAACCCTTCGAGCGCCCATCGTCGCCTCTTTTCTCACCTGATTCCTTTGAATCTATATTCAAACCCTTACTTCTCTGGGAGGTTCTGACAGTTGTGCTATTGCGACTCGTCTGATTGGGATAAAGCCCAAGAACCTTCCACACTATAACAAACCAAACACGCCATCGACTCTCGACCACGAACGGTAATACGACCTTGACGCGTCTCATCGCCATGGCTACCGAGATAGAGCAGCCGCTGGCTTTGACGGCCGGAGTGGTTACGCCAACTGCTCCTATCAGTCCAACTGGATCTATGATTCACCACTCGGCATCCTCAGACGGCACCCCTGGATCTGCCTCTAGACCTCTTCCTTCTCCCACCAGCGCCAATGGCCAGGCCAATGCCGCCCGCCGCCCGCCGCGCAAAAGCACCCTCACCCAGCAGCAGAAGAACCAGAAGAGACAGAGGGCCACACAAGACCAATTGACGACTCTTGAGATGGAGTTCAACAAAAACCCAACTCCCACGGCTAGCGTCCGCGACAGAATAGCCGAGGAGATTAATATGACTGAGCGATCTGTTCAGATCTGGTTCCAGAACAGGTATTTTTCACAGCGTAACGGTTGGGTATTGCTCGACGGTAATGGGGCTAACATTTCTACAGACGAGCTAAGATTAAGATGCTGGCTAAGAAGAGCCTCGAAACTGGTGAAGACATTGATTCTATCCCTGAGTCTATGCGACAATATCTCGCGATGCAGGCAATGGAGTCAGGAAAGGGGTTTGCTGGAAGTTACATGGGCCGCACTGGCCTGATTCCTTTTGGCGGTGGTAACATGCTCTTTGGCGGCGACCAAAGCGCGCAAGGCAAAGTTTGTAAGTCTTTCGCGATCCTTTCTCTTTTCTCCAACAGTGCCTATTCCCGGTCTGTGGCGCGCAATCAGCGGTGCTAATTGTCCTTCAGTGATCCATCACCTTACTTGTCGCTCTCTGAGCATCGGCAAATGGACGCGAGTTGGACAAAACACCATGGATCTCATCATCTTCTACTCGCCGGACAAGTGCACTATGACCTACTACATCAACAATGAGCAAGCGGGATACAAAATCGAGTATCCCTTCTCTCATATCAAGAACATTTGGCTCGAGAACGCGGACAATGACATGAACAAGCTGGCTGGCATCTTCATTGAGCTCAATCAGCCGCCTTATTTCATGATGGACGCGACTTCATCGACAACGGGCTTTGATTATGTCAGTGACTTTACCGAGGACCAACAGGCGTCTCAGTGCTTGCTTCACCACCTTGGAGGCAACCCCAAGGTCTTGGCCAACCAGTTGGCTAAGCTGGTGTCCCTGGAGTCCTTTATGAACCGCCACAACCCTCACATGCGACAGGTTCATCCATTTGCTGATCCCCAGGCCATTTCTGCTTCGGCTCCTGTATCTCCCACATTGGCTCGACCCTCGTCACAGCCAAGCTTCGGCGCACCGCCCATGGCGATGCCTCAACAGCAATGGGGCATGGCTAATATGCACTCTGCCGCCGGTATGAGGCCCCCGGGCCACAAGCGACAGCGCAGCCGCTCTGTTCCAGGACCTATTGACTTTGCCATGTTTCAAAACCAGCCCATGCCTTCCTTCTATATTCAACCTCCTGGTGATATGGGCGCTCAGCACAATCCCAACATTTACGCTCCAGTGCCACAACAGCCCAATGCTGCCCACAACTTGAGGATTGACACACAAGCTGGCTTTGGTTTGGATATGCGGCAATACCCCATGTCAGCAACAACTGCTTCGCCATCTGAGTTCCCTCCCAGTCCAGGCTTCTTCACCCCTGGCCCTGAGGCTGGCGGCCCCCTAGCTCCGTCAAACTACAGCACTCCATATGGTAACGCGTTCCTGTCACCAATGGTTAGCGCCGAAGCCAACATGCCCACCGCCGTCTCTCCCCTGCCCTTCAATGGCCCTACCGAGCCTTCAATTGTCGAGCACTCTCCTCCCATGTCCATGATGGGTCGCCCAGGCTCCTCAGAAATGTACATGGGCCAGGACGGCTCATGTGCCGTGTCGGATGACGGCGTTAGTTTGAATGAGATGTACTCCAAGCACTCGATCAACATGCCGATGCACGAGTCAATGCACGAGCAATTGCATGAACAGATGCACGAGCCTTCACCAGGAAGCTATGTGCAGCATTCACAAGGAGATATCGATATGGACCAGCTGGTTCATTTCGATGCCGTTGACCCATCCAGTCTATCACCAGAGGCGATGCATTCCATGCCTCGGTAATCTTGACGAAGAATGGTGGCATTGCTGGCTTCGCGCTTCATTTGATCTTTTGTTGCCCTTGGCGTTGTTTGGATATATCATTACAACGCATGGAAGGGCGTTATTCGGTAAACTTATACCAATTGGAAACTGCATCGTGTCTCCCTGTGAGACATCCCTGGAGCTCATCTCGCCTCATAAAATTTTGTTCACTCCATACCTTTTTTTTTTTGTTAGCTGCCTACCGGTGGTATAATATGTTTGGCTTGACCTACCTACCTGCCATCGCAAAATGCGGCCATGATGAATCTGCATGACGGTATCATTCTTTAACATCGGTCATGCGTGTCCGGTACAGCGATCGTACGAGTTACTTCTGCGCGTGGAGACTTTACTCAGCCATACTCTTTTTTTATCTACCGCCTGCGCATTTATCTCTTGTTTGCTTGGTGATCTTAGTTGCTGGATGTATCACATTCACACACTTCATTATATCTGCTTCTCCTTTTTCTTCTTTTTCTACTTCTTCATCTTTTTCACCAATCTCCCCTTGGCTACCCGATGCGTAATTGCCTAGGGGAGCACGCAGTCGTCTCGCATCCCATGGGGCTTAATTTTCTTTTTGGCGCACATCATTAGTTCAGGGAGTTATCATTTTCGCTTTGTTTCGTGCTTTGGTGCTTGTGGTTCTATTTGGTTTGCAACCCCGGAGGTTGTGACTGAATTAAACTGAATTTTGTTTTTTCTTGGATTTTTATTAATGGAAAAACCGAGAGGGAAAAGGAATATATGGTGCAAGAGGTGGAAAGACTTTTTTGTTAAAAGTATAGCAGTGCATGTGTGTATGTGGAGATGTTGTGTATGTGAGCGAGGGAGAAGCGAGGAGTCTGCATCTCCTCAAAGTCGATGGCGATGGAGGAAGCATCGCACTTTTTTTTTTTGTAACTATTGGGTAACTTTAGAGTTACGAGGAATATGGCGGTCTTATTGGCGGCCAACTGTGAGCCTTTGCAATAGTACTTTTGACGTTCAAAGCTTCCATTCGCCTTTTACGCGAATTACCTTGTGTTTATTTAAGCATATCTTGTAGTTTCAACGAATCTGCGCTGCTAACCTTATACCATACTTATGGGGCCCTTTCAACTTGGTTCTGATTTGAGACTACTTGGATTTCTGCCTGTAAAGCCGGCTAATAATTGTAGCTTGAGCAAAATGCTGTGTTAATCGACATATACTAGGCTTCTAGTCCTATGATTAGCGTGGAAATGAATCAAACTGGCTTAAGCCAACTACTAGTAGTAGTTGCACACTTGTCAACTACTAGTAGCAAAGCTTAAGGCGGTTGACATTGCACAGCCTAGTTGAGAGATTTCGACGACTTCGATTTACTTGTTTGAAAATGTATATGCAGATTTGTTTACAACCCACATTAAAGGCCATTGCTGATGATGCCAATTGTGACTACATACGTCTTTCTTCAATGACTTTGCTCGATATCATACCTAGGTACCTATCTTTCTGAACGCCCCAAGTGGTAGAAGCCAAATGTCGGCATGGGTGTAAACTTTGTTTAAAAATAGAATAGAATAGAGTTTCTGTTTTAAGCAGCTTCCATTGTGCCCCAAAGTACGTATCTTTGTCGTATTTGTATAGCACCTTAGGTAAGTCTTATGTGTGGGGGATTTCACTTTAGTATGGGGTGCTAAAAGCGGCACAGTTGAGATCCAGCTAAGATCAAGCCCTCGAGCACTGCCGATGGTGCCCAACCACGGGGCTTGGGAGAGCATCGCCTCCTCCACGTAATGCGGGTGCGTCATTAAGACACGCCTCGTTTCAGAGCCCGAATCAGGTCGCAGGGAGAGCCGAACAGCCCATATTACAGGCTCGAGCGATGAGGCGCTGCTGGTCCTTCGTGCGTACAGCGCACTGGCGTGACGTCCTGCCAAGTTGGTTCAAGCCTTCTGGCAGCGTTGTACCGGCGTCCCTGTTCTCTGTGGCTGACAACTCGCCAACCCTCCAGCATATTTCCACCCCGTCCTCTTCTGTGCATTGCATCCTCATCAAATTGATCACAAATATAATATTCAATATCTCTTTACCTGGGCATGCCTTTAGTCTCTATGCTGAGGCCGTGCCGCCATTCTGTGACCACGGGCACCCAACGTCAGCACTAACGCCATTCAACAATGGATCGCCGGCACCAGCCGCTGTCTCAGCCGAGCAACCAGCACAGCCACGGAGACGACACGGAGAGCACCGCGGAAGACACGAACCATGTTGATCAGGGTCAGGATGGCACTGAGGCCGGCCCACCGCTGCTGGCTGAGGGCACTTCGTCGCCAGCAGCTGGCCCTAGACGCTCTCAGACAGAACCTACAGCAACATTATCGCCAATCCCGCAGACTACAAGCAGGCCATTGACCGGAGCTTCATCGAGACCACGGTTCTACGAGCATGTTGACTCGGGTCAAAGCCCATCCGAAGGCAAAATGGCCCAAGACACCTTGCTGAGAGGAGCGCTGTTGGACGCCAGACCAAAGGGCGCCCCCAATAAGATGAAATCACCCTTCTCTCTCGCTGCTAACAAGTATGGGTATAGTAAGATAGCGAAGGGGAAGAAGGGAAGTCGGAAGCCCGGATCTGGGTGGAAAGCTCAGGCTGAAGCTTTCATCCAAAATCTTTACCAGAGAGTTGTTTTGGAAACCATTCTTCGTCGAAAACCACTGCTGCCCTCCAAAGATGGGCGCCATATTCCTCTTAACCCATCCGGCGTCGATCCCGGTGGTCTGATAGATGAACGCCGTAACCAGCCTTACATTAGCAACTTTATTCGTTCCAGCCGCTACACGGTCTATGATTTTGTCCCGAAGCAGCTCGTCTTTCAGTTCAGCAAGCTTGGAAACTTTTACCTCCTTGTTATGGGCGTCCTTCAGGTAATTCCTGGCCTTAGCACTGTTGGAAGATGGACAACAATTGCTCCACTGGCTGGCTTCGTAGCCTTCAGCATGGCCAAGGAAGGTCATGATGACTACCGGCGATATCAACTCGATAAGGCGGAGAATCGCAGCATGACCTGGGTTTTGGCCCATGGTGTAAGAGAAGGCAAGGAGAGGCCACGGATGTCAGTATGGAAGAATGTAATGAAGAGAAAGCGAAAAGGCAATAAAAAGCGGCTTGGAGCAGATGAGGAGGATGTTATTCTGCAAGACATTGAAGAAGGAACCCTTGCCAAATTGGACGAGACAAACGACTGGATGTATGTGCAGTGGCAACATGTCCAAGTAGGAGACATTGTACGCCTCCGTCGCGACGAACCAGTGCCCGCCGATATGGTCGTGCTTCATGCTACCGGGCCAAACGGCGTCGCGTATATCGAGACAATGGCACTGGATGGCGAAACTAACCTCAAAGCTAAGCAGGCTTGTCCTCTGCTTGCAGATAGATGCGATACAGTGGATGCGCTTCGTTCAGCTCATGCTACAGTGGTATCTGAAGATCCCAATCTCGACTTATACAACTATGTTGGAAGGGTCACCATCGACAACGGCGAAACCGTACCGTTATCATTGAACAATGTCATCTATCGAGGTTCTATATTGCGAAATACTACAATGGCCTTCGGACTTGTGATCAACTCGGGCGAGGAATGCAAAATTCGCATGAACGCGAACAAGCACGTACATGCCAAAAAGCCAGCAATGCAGTCTACTATTAACAAAATGGTCCTTGTTCAGATCTCCATTGTCGTCTCTCTCGCCATTGGATTGACTATTGGATATTACAGATGGCACAACGACACAGAAGAGAAATCTTTTTACCTCGTCAATATTCCCGTATACGACGCAAGCGTACCGTTTAAGCAGATTTTCTTTGGGTTCTTGATTATGTTTAACACTTTGATTCCGCTATCGCTGTACATTAGTTTGGAGATTATCAAGATCGGACAACTATTCTTGCTACAGGACGTGGATATGTACGATCCGGTCACGGATACTCCCATGATAGCCAATACTACGACTATTATGGAGAATCTCGGCCAGGTGAGCTATGTGTTTACGGACAAAACGGGAACTTTAACAGAGAACTTGATGCGCTTTCGGAAATTGAGCGTTGCTGGCGTTGTTTGTCTTCACGATATGGATACTCAGGACGATGAGACGGCCAAGATTAAGTCTCGAGCAAAGGGAAAGCAACCTGTTTGGACGACATCTGTGACGATGGGCGAGGGGGATGGTGACGAAATGGCGCAAACGAACTTCTCTGGACAAGTAACAAATCTTCATAACGCAATTCAAGACATGAAGACCGAAGAACTACTCGACTACATTCGCCGGCGGCCCAATACCCCCTTTTCTCAAAAGGCCAAACAGTTTTTGCTGTGCATAGCTCTATGCCATACTTGTCTACCGGAGACTAATGATATCGGAGATATCGAATATCAGGCTGCATCCCCTGACGAGCTGGCCCTTATCGAGGCAGCACGAGACTTGGGATACGTGCTCATCGACCGATCGACTCAGACCATTAAATTGCAGATGCAAGGTACGGATGGGGCGCTACAGACGGAAACGTATCAAGTGTTGGACGTGATTGAGTTTAGCAGCAAAAGAAAGCGAATGTCAATCATTGTTAGGATGCCTGACAACCGAATTTGTGTCTTTTCTAAAGGCGCGGATAACGTTATCATGTCTCGTCTCAGACTTAACCAAGTGGCTGCACAAAAGGCCAAAGACGTCAATCGCCGAGCAAGCGTGAGGAAAACGTTTGAACAGGACAAAGCAATTAAACGTATGAGCACTCAAATCATCAGAAAGTCTTCAGTTCGCAACAGCTTTGGTTTAGCCCGAAGTAAATCAAGCGCTGGGCTCGAAGGTCTAAGAAGAAGCATGAGCAGCATCAGTAGGCGGTCCACAGATCTCAATCGGCTCTCACAGGCTGAAGGAGTCGCCTCGTGGCTGCATAGACGGAATACAGAAGAAATGGTGTCCCCTCGGCCCTCGGCTGATGTGCTGCGGAGCCCGAGACAGAGCTTGGGACGTATGTCATCATTCGACTATAGAGATTATGCCGGCGAAGATGATAACAGAATAGACGAATTAGTGGCCGTCGATGAAGCGATGATCTTTGAGAGGTGTTTCCAACACGTGGACGACTTTGCTGCGGACGGCTTACGAACGCTCTTATATGCCTATCGATATATTGATGAAGAAACGTATACCCAGTGGAAGAATCAGTACAAAGAGGCAGAGACGAGCTTGATAGATCGCCAGGAACGCATTGAAATAGCGGGCGAGAAAATCGAAGAAGAATTTGAACTTGCTGGAGCGACAGCCATTGAAGACAAGCTCCAAGAAGGAGTTCCAGAAACGATAGACAAGCTGATGCGTGCGAATATTAAAGTCTGGATGCTCACGGGCGATAAGAGAGAAACTGCCATAAATATTGGGCATTCAGCGCGAGTTTGTAAATCATTTTCGGAGATCTACATCTTGGACGCTTCTAAAGGGAAAATTCATGATGCCATAACGACGACACTTACTGAAGTCGGACGAGGCATGGTACCTCACTCGGTTATTGTTGTTGATGGACAGACGTTGGCCGTGATTGACGCCGATGATGATCTTGCCGCCTTGTTCTACGACTTGATTGTACGGGTTGATTCTGTCATTTGCTGCAGAGCGTCGCCTTCTCAGAAAGCTAATCTGGTCAAATCAATACGACGGTTTGTGCCCGAGAGTATGACTCTGGCAATTGGCGATGGAGCAAACGACATTGGTATGATTCAGGCTTCACACGTGGGCATAGGAATCTCTGGGCGCGAAGGGCTACAGGCAGCGAGGATATCCGATTATTCGATAGCACAGTTCCGGTTCCTTCAGAAGCTGCTCTTTGTGCACGGTCGATGGAACTACATCCGGACGGGCAAGTATGTCTTGGCCACGTTTTGGAAGGAGACCTTCTTCTACCTCATACAGGCGCAATTCCAGCGGTACAACGGCTACACGGGCACTTCCCTGTATGAATCATGGAGTCTCACGGTTTTCAATAGCGCCTTCACCTCCCTGCCAGTGATTTTGCTGGGTATTTTCGACAGGGACTTGCAGGCGTCGACACTGCTATCTGTGCCGGAGCTGTATACTTTTGGACAGCAGAAGCAAGGGTTTAACTTGATGCAGTATCTGGGCTGGATGATTCTAGCTGTTGCAGAGAGCATTGTGACATTCTACTTCATGTTGGAGGCGTTTGAGAGCATTTTGTTCACGGAAGATAATGCCCTCTATGCTATGGGGTCGATAAGTTTCTGCGCTGGTGTGATTTTCATCAATGTGAAGCTGCTGTAAGTGATTACGACATGCGTCATTTGCTGGTGCTTTATACTAACTTGGCTCGTTCCTATAGGCTTCTAGAGTTTCACAGTAAAACGTTGATTCCGCTTATTGGTCTCGCTATAGAAGTCGCTGGATGGTTTGTCTGGAATATATTTTTATCCGCCATATATCCGAAAACAATTAGTCCTATATCGGTGAGGGATGCGTTTCTACACGCATTCGGAGACCGGCTTTCCTGGTGGACGACGCTGCTCCTCACATTAGCCACCCTCATAGTCATAGAGTTGGCTGTACAAGCTGTTCGCCGAGTATACTGGCCAACAGACCAAGATCTGATGCAGCGGATAGAGAAGGATACCAACTCGAAGCAAATATTGAGACAATATGCCGCAGATGGAGCTGGAGACCTCGAAAGGGGGAAAGCTCAAGCACAGGGTATTGAGTTGGAAGAAATTGTGCTGCAGACTGATCTTCAGCGGGAAGAAGGAGTTACATTACTGGCGGAACGTGTGGAGAGAAGCCAGAGCCCTCAGCCTATCAGCGCTGTCCCGAGGAGGAGCCTTCAGGATTTGGGGCCGAGGAGGTCGGTCAGGATGAGCCACGACGACTATCGGCCGCCGAACTTTACGCCACTGCCGGAAGAGAGAGAAACTCCATATGAAGACGTTGAGGAGACAAGAGGCGGTGCGTAAGAGACTTTTGGGGAAGATAAGAGGGTCGAGAGATAAAGGGGGGAGTGATACCATTCTTCTGTGATTTGGCGACAGTAACATACGTACATTCCAGTTTTTAGAACCTTTGATGCAAGCGATTCGAGTTGGTAAGGGTGGGTTACAGTGGTTTCTTTGTTTCAAAGTACATGGCTGAGTGTTTGGTGGTCGATACGGCATGAGATATAATAGCATAATTATATTGTTAGGTACTATAGTAGAATAACGAATTATGATTTTACACGCACAACAGATTCGGGTATCATGCTTGATATTTAAACGAAGGGTGGAGAGTCTGTCAAGAGATGCATAAACGAGCGGCCACGCAAAAAGGTAATGGCTCGTTTAACCTAAACGACGGGCATACATAGAATCTTTACACGAACACGAACACGAAAGCAACATCCATTTAGCACTCATCGTCACCCACCGTTTCATCCACTCTAACTAATATCTTACCGCTTGCATGCAGCCCAGCGAGCTTGGCATATGCCTCCTTGACGTCCTCGAAGCGCCAGACGCTGTCCCTCACTACGCGTATCTGGCCGCTTCCCAGCATCTCGGCAATGCGCTCGCGATCCTCCAGCGTGGGCTCCATCATCGAGACGCCCCGCCAGGGACGGCCGACGCCGCCTAGTCGGCGGCTCACGGGCCACCACTCGTTGAGCTTCATCTGCCATACGGCGCGGAGGAAGTTGGCGACGGAGAAGTCTGGGGGCTTGATGCCGACGGAGGAGTATACGCCTGAAGGGGCGAGGTAGACATGGGAGTTGGCGTAGAGGGATTGATGGCCCAGGGTGTCGATGATGGCGTTGAATGGGCTGGCGTGGAAGCGTGGGGCGAGATACGCTGGGACGTTGCTGCTGCTGCCGTCGTAGTCTGTGCATCTGGTGTAGTCGATGACGAGGTCTGCCCCGAGGCTCTCGACGAGCTCGAGGTTCCTGGTGCTGCATATGCCGACGACGAAGCCCTCCGGCCCAACGACCTGGCGAGCCATCTGGACGGCCATGGTGCCGATGCCGCCGCTGGCGGCGTTGACGAGGACGCGGTCGCCGGGCTTGATGCCAGCTTCGACAATCTGCTGGTGGGCAGTCATGCCGGTGAGGAGGCAGCCGGCTGCGTCGGCGAAGGAGGCTTGGGGGGGCTTGTGGACGGCGAAGCGGGCGGGTAGGGCGACGTATTCGGCCAGGGCGCCGGAGCCGGTAGGGAGTGCATGGCTGGCGGGGATCATGGCGATGATTTTGTCGCCTTTGCGAAAACGAGTACTGGTGGTAGTAGTAGCAGCAGTAGTAGTAGTGCTATTATTGGACTCGGCATGGGGATGCCAGACGTCCTGGATGGTGCCGGAGAGGTCCATCTCGGGTATGCACGTCTTGTTTCGCAAAAAGGCTGGGATGAGGGACATTTGGAAGAGGGTGCCGACGTTGAGGGCTGCAAATGCGACTTTGATGAGGATCCATTCTTCTGAGCGAGAGGTTTCGGGGGGAGGGAAGGTTGGTATGGGGCGAGAGGTTGTTAGAGAGAGGATGTCTGTGGGGGAGCCGCGCTGGGAGAATGTCCAGGCTCGTGATGTTGCCATGGTGTTGATGTTTGCTGGCTCTCTTGTTGTTTGATTTTACGAGCGAGAATCACGGAGAGTTCACGATTCACTATTTGTGATTTCAGTATGGTGAAAGATGGAATGGGAGATGAGAAGATTCCTTCTGAGGAGTAACAACTGCCTTGTTGGCCTGGCTCTGGCCTGGCTTGGCCTGGGCTGAAGCTGATCTGAAGCGTTCCTACATAGACGAGCAGAGAGGGAGATCTGGCCAAAAGGCATCTTCCCCCTCCTCCAGCTTCAGCTGCAGCTGCAACACATGAGCCTAGAACAGATGGTTAGTTGAGTCCATTGGCCAAAATGCCATTTACTGTCTTGGATTTGGCTTGGCGGGTTGTCGTAAGGGGGGGCTGTACACGCCACAAAGCAAACTTGCTAGCGAAAAGGAACGTTGCTACAGGAAGCCACTCGGAGAGATGACCCAAATGGCGCCTAGCAAGGGGGGTTTGGACACAGAAATAGTGCTGCCTATAGTAGTAAATAACAATGGGAGTTCGTAGGGATGACCCGCGGTGGGTTGTTACAGGTAAGCTTAAACGATGCGCCGTGGAACGAGAAACATCGAGTTTTGCGAGTACCCGGCCAAAGCGATCGATGCTCTAGGCAGGGAGGCGAGCAGGACAATGCAGAGCATCCATCTGAGCGTACGCGAACTAGTAGCTGCCGCACAAGCGATCGGCTTTCTGTGGGTCGCCCGTTGTTTAATCCGTGTGCCTGGATGGTTTTAATCAATCGGCTGGAGAATTGACGGCTGCCTTGTCGCCTTGTCGCCTTGCTGCCTTGTCACCTCGCGACTGAAACATTGAAACACGGCAGATTGCATCATGAATTGGGTTGCCTGTCAGGCTGCCTCATTACGACTGCGGATCGCATTTTCGTCCGCCAGGCACTAAGATTTGAAAAGTCCGAAGGTCTGGAATAGTTGCTAGCAATGCTGTGCAATGTCCCGCGTTCACGGACGAGCTACGAGTGCGTGAAAGCTGTAACATTGATCTAAATGCGCGCGCTTGTCTGAAACTCCGCCGCAATGCCGGACAAGGCAAGACATGTATCAAGCGGCTTCGTCCGCGGGGCTAGAAACGGGAACATGATGAGCAATACGCGAACTCCGTGCAACTAGTCCGTAGTATCTGTAATAGCCGGTACGGCGTATGAATCTTCTGGAACACTCGTCGCCCAGGGGTTTGGGATGGTATTCCCAGTTAGATCCGGCAGCTGGGGAGTCATGCCGGGAACGTTGTGGACTAAAAAAAGATCAAGCAATTTCGGCTGCACGTCCCCCATCGGCCTCTAAGATAATACGCGATGCTCGAGCTGTCATAAACGTCATCGAGTGATATCAGCATGCTCCAGCTCAAGGGTCGGCCGGTAGGATTTGCATGTGCTCAGCACTTGGCTCCGGGATTTGGGGCAGATGTGTGTAAGTCTACGCGTATTGACGCAGCATATCATCAATATCAGCACATTTAGAGATGCACATGATATTGGTATGGTGCTAGTAACACGTATCGTAAAATAGACGTCAACTGCTAATCGTCTTGACTGGATCTGGATCGACTCTTGATGTGCCGACCATGTCTTATGATTGACTCACGCCCCTCCGAAGGCCCTGAGGACCGGGGTGCGGACTTCCGAGGCGGATTCGGGTGGGTTTATCCGGTTTTCTCGGGCGACGGCAAGGCCCCGAACCCCGGGGAGGCCAGATTTGATCATTGATGTTCCATTATGGGGCAGCCTGAAGCTTGGCGTGGCTCTTTATTCCAAAGGAACTGCGCCGGCGCAACGCCGCTTTCTGAGAGGCGTCGGATGGAAGATGGAGGGGTGGGAAATGGTGGGAAATAGAGACGCAGCGCGGGCGAGACGCTGGCAAGCTGGGCTGGCTGGAGGCGTCCAACACGAGGAGAGCGATGCTGCCAGACGCCATAGCTGTCGAGATGGCCAATCGGCATCGCCTTCGATAGTCGATTCGCTTTGGAGCTTTAGAGTTGCAGACGGCACCAGACAAGAGTCATCCGGCGCTGATCTCGGGCTTTGTCCCCAACATTCCGTGAGCGCTTTCTCTCGGTCGCGAGGAACCAAGAGCCGTCTATAGCGTAGAGTCACGCAGGTCACACGCCAGCAATATTCGGGGCCGTGAGGCTACGAGCTGCCCAGTGCCGGGCTTTTGGCCTGGTTTTTTGATATTTCGGATCCGATCCGGCTCCTGAAGATTCCGATGCAAGCGTTTTCCCCCCATAAACGAGATGAGCATGAGGGAAACAAAGCACAGCGGCCAAATATTCCGCAACGGGGTTAATTGGAGGCCTTGCTGGAAATGAGAATCATCCTCTTATCCCTTTCGAGGCTGTGATTTGATATAATCGAGACAGCGGCCGCGTATGCCATCCAGTCATAGTGCTTGGTAGCGCCAGCAGAGACGAAGCTCCATACGCGGCCTCGACCAAATCATACCTGTATCAACAGCTCGCGGCAGCCATCGCCGGTGCCTGTTGCTGCTAGCACATCTTCGTTTAATTCGTTTAGACCGTAAACTTCCCAGAAAGGATGGCCGTTTTTAATACCGCGACTGAGTCATCAGTGGTGTAGCCTAGCTTCAAAGCCGTTGCGCACTGCCACGCCTCAGGTTTGGCCAATCCTCTATGCTACCGTCTCCCCTGCAGAGCTGGGCTCGGGACCTTTTTTCGAGGTAGGCATGATAATTTCTCGGGTGAGTTATGGGCGATACGTCAGAAATAGTGAGCACAAGAGAAATGAGCCATGACGAAGCCAGGATTTAGACTTTTACGTATTCCCTGCTTCCCCTTGGTGGTTTTTTCTCTCTCTTGGCCAGGCTCAGCTGGCTGGAGAAAGCAGACTCAAAGAGGTTTGGTCGTGTCACCCACGCACCACAAAAGAGATCCACAGCCTCCTGCTATCGAATAATACGGGAGAATGATTGCCAAAGTGCGGACTCGCTATCTCGAATGAGGCACATGTACCTGAACAAGGGAGGTTGTATGGAGCAGTACGGGCGAATCCGTTGCTTGTCGATGCTACCACCAATAGGCAGCATGTATATAGTAGTCGCTTGATCCATACTACCCGCTGATTATTACTTCAGCGATGGGATTGGAAAAAAAATGAGTTGAGTTGGAGCTCTAATATATGTAAGGCTTAGGAAAGGAAAGAACTAGACGCCCAAGGAGCGCTTCCTTCCATCCTGAATCTTTAGCTGCTGCGCTGACAATTTATTATGCTTTAGTGCCTGCACAACTCTCTTTTATCTCTTTTATCTCTTCTTCTTTTACTCTTTTGCTCTTTTGCTCTTCATCTTCTCTCCTTTATTCCTACTTTCTACGGCCTCCAAGGCCTCTCAATTGGCTTCAGTAAGTTCCGACATCTCATCTCTTGCGTTCCCCGCTGCGCAAGTTCCGCTGACCAACCAGCTCCAAGCTGAGAAGCTGCTTTGGAATTTTCCCTCCGCGGCCTCCGTCCATTCGATAGCGGATGCGATAGCCGAGTACGCGAACCTTGATTATACCTGGATACGTCGAGAGATTGATTGATCGCATTGATTGATTGATCCTGCAGTAATACTACTAATACCTACTGCTACTATCCGGCAGCAGCCAGCCACTGCAGGAAATCGCACCACCCTGCACCGGCCGAGCGCTGAGAGGCCCCTGGCTTGCAGCTCAATAAGGCCAAGGGCCACTGACACACGCGATCACACGCACACACTCACTGCCGCTTCCCACTTGCTCGGTATAATACATCATACACCCACTGTGCTGGATTATAAATTTGCAGCCGGTACCTGGCGCTGGAAAACCCGCTAGGTCGCGCACTGTCGGGCACATTTCGACGGAATAACGGACATAGTCGACCGACGTCATTTTAGGGCTCTGCTTAGAGCTCTCAACCCGGCCAGACATCCCAGCCCTGCATCTCAGTCTCCAGACGGGAACCAACTAGAGACTCTCCTCCGCAATTGACGGCGTCCAAGGGCTGCGGAATAGTCCAGAAGACGGCGGAAAGAAGCTTAAAGGAGAGGGTCTGCCCAGTGAGGTTGCGGTAAAAAGGGTCCACGACCTGCGGAAAGCTTGGACAAGAAGCTGAGCTCTTCCGTCGCAGCCGTCTCCGCCGCGCCGCCAAGAACGGCCGCTCTATCTCTCCAACTACCTAATACTATCTGCTTGTGTCCATCTATTATCACTAACCTCCACGGCATCCTTCTCCACGGCACCCTTCTCTCCGGCAGCAATCCATCCGGGATCCCACTGGCCGTCATTTCATTTCTCGGTCCCAACAGCATCTCCACCGCTGCCCTCTTGAATACGCGTATCTGGAGCGGCCACATTTGCCCGTTTCCCTGCCTCCCTGGCTCGACCGGACACAAGAGAAGTCTCCGGCATAGCTCCAGGCCCTGTAGGACTTGGTGGTTCTAGGTGTTTTGTCGCCCCCCCAGATAGCCCACCACTACTTTCAATTCTCACAGAGGACTGCGCCGTCAGCTTTTTATTCTTCGTCAATTACAGCAACTCCGTGCCCCGAGCTGCTGCACGCACACAACATCTTGCCGCCCCTGTCTCGCCAGAACGCAGCTGGGTCAGGCAATACCATTTCTTCTTGCCTGCTTATGAATATCTGTTCACGCGCCATTAGAAAATCTCCCTGATTTTCTCTCTGGTCTATCTGTGCCTGGTGCACTTTGATTCGTATTTGCCACTTTTGGATTCTTTTTTTTTTCTACCCTGCTTCTTTTGTCTTGGTGGACTGTTTACTTGTCACGCGTGTTTTCTCTTCTTTTACCGCTCTCAGTCACCCCAGTTTCGGGGTTTGACAGTGACCCGGCTTTATTATTTACACCCCACGTTCTCCCCGCTGGTGACATGTGAAATCGCCCGCGCAGACTTGGTCATGTCGTCAAAAGCTTCACCCGTCACTCACAAGCAGCCTAGAATATTGGCTTGTGTGCTGTGCCAGCATCGCAAGATCAAATGCGACAGGAATTCACCATGTTCCAACTGCATCAAGGTGCGCGATACACTTCTCTCTGACTCGGCCCGCTAGCTTCAAGGTTTCATTCACGTGTTGCTTCATCATCCGCTCTATTCTTCAGTCTCCGGGTTTAAGCTCCCACCCGCCAAGAGCATGCCTGGGACGAAAAGAGAGGAGAGAATGGATCCTTCCAGCTCTCTGTCCGCCCTTTGATTCGGAAACAAGCTTACATTGCCTCAGGCCAATGTCACCTGCACTCCCAGTACGCCAGCGCCAGCTCGCAAACGCCGCCGCCCGAATCAAGATCTCCAGGAACGCCTTGCTCGATGTGAGGAACTGCTCAAGCAGTATGCCAATGGCTCCGTGCCGATACCTGGTCCTCCTCTTCCTCCCCCTCCTCCTCCCGCTCAGCGTCCGCTACCACCATTTCCGGCAACCCCCTCCAACTCAATCGCACCAGCATCCGAGGCACCCGTCGCTACACCGGCCAGCATTGACTCGACTGTGTCGCGGAAACCAAGTACTCTCATAGTCAGAGAAGATGGCAATGTCCGATTTATGGATAGTTACATTTGGACCAGTGTATATGAGGAGGTGAGTGGAAGTTATGACATATGCTCGGGCCTACCCGAGCCCTCGAATTTCAATTAATCAAGATTACGCTACACTCTTCTTTTTCAATTTCTTTCCTCTTCAAATCATTTGTAAAGAAGGGTCACTGATATGAAGAGAATATTATAGCTCCAAAAAATGCGAGAAATCGTCGAGACCGATGACCCGGAAGACTCCAGTCTCCTTGGCTCAGATGAACTCACCCCTGACAATGTCGCCGATCTTGTTCTTTCAGCAGATATGTTTAATTCGAGTACTGAAGATCTACAACCCGACCCCATTCATATCTTCCGTCTCTGGCAGCTGTATCTCGATCGCGTCAACCCTCTTTTCAAAGTCATCCACGTACCGACCACGCAGCCTTTTTTAATGGAAGCAGCTACTAATATGAGTACCCTACCGCTACACTACCAAGCCCTTATGTTCTCCATCTTCGCCATGGCTAGCGTGTCCATGACTTCTGCCGAGTGCATACAGACGATTGGCATCTCTCGCGAAGCTGCCATTCAAAGGTTCAATACCGGCACCAAATCGGCCCTAATCAAATACAGTTTTCTCAAAAATCACAACATGACTGCGCTGCAAGCTGTGGTTCTTTATTTGGTAAGCTCTCCACCAGATATCCCTTGCTACTTTTTTCGTCTTTAATTTTTATCATTAAACCATTGTCACAGCTTTCATTGGAAGGACGCTATGACAGACATGCCCAATGGGTTATCAGCGGAGCCATCTTGCGAATAGCCCAAAAAATGGGCTATCATCGGGACGGATCGCAGCTTGGCCTGAACCCGTTCGAAACCGAGATGCGCAGGCGCATTTGGTGGCATATCATGATGCTCGATGCCAAATGTGCCATGATATCTGGTCTGAGTTCAACATGGCTGACCAACAACTGGGACACCAAGAAGCCTCGGAATGTGAATGATGCGGACCTATATCCCGGCTCGGCTGAACCCGTTGCAGAGCGTGATGGTCCAACAGAAATGGCATTCGTTATGGTTATTACGGAAATGTTCAGCTTTAAAATAGAAGCGGATAGTTCCAACGAATCTCGTGCCTTTGAGGCTGCTATGATGGGGCAGACGCTCGATGAAAGCGATCCGGAAAGCAATACCAGAGCCATCTTTGAAAAATTCCGGATGAAGGCTGCAGAACTGGAAGAGAGGCTGAAGTTTATCGAAAAGAATTATGTCGACATAAGAGCTGGAAACGCTCACGCTGCAGCCATTGCTATCCGGCCAATGCTCACAAATAGATTGTCAGAGATGCTTGTCCCCATGGAGGAGCAAGCAGAGTGGGGGACTGAGATCTTTGGACCCAAAGATAACTTCTTCAAGGTCTTGCTGATGATGATGGAACACAAGACAGACGCACATGAGCAAATGGTCGCTGCCGGCTTCCAGTGGTTCATGCGCCAACACTTCCAGCTTGATGTGTTTGCGGTTTTCACAGGGCTACTCCACGACCGCCCGATGGGGAGTCTTTCCGACCGCGCCTGGACCGTCATGGATAAAATTTATCTCGACCACCCTGACTTTACAGATATGACGATTAAGCAGCATGTGGCACAAGCCCAATTTGTGCTCAAAGCCTGGCGGGCTCGGGAGACTGCTTACGCCCAATCCGGGCAGAGGATTGATGTTCCCGATTTCATAAGTCGACTTCGAGATTTGGTACCTGTCAGCGACTCCAAATCGTCAGGCCAGGGATCCGTGACGTCCCCTGCAATAGCTACACCTCAGCAGCAGCCCATGGCGGGATTCAACCAATTCTTAGGCGGTTATCTCGACGTTTCCACGGTAAACTGGGAAATGTTTGGAGAATTCCTACCAAACAGCGGAGAACAACTTTCTACTGCCATGTTTGACGGATACCCAATGGATAACCTTAATATGGGCCATCTGGGCTAGAGCTGATGATATCCATCTCTAATACAAGCTCTCCTGATGTGTCGTGTCACGCTGAAGAAAGGTGGAAACTCCATGAGCATGTGGTTGTAGGGAGTGCGGGCTAGCTGAAATGAGAGTGTACAATTGATTGGAGGACAATTCTAGTTGAGCTAGAGTTGTCGGATTTCTCTACATTAGATGCAGCTTCAAATTCTCCTATACGTCACTTTTTTTCTATTTTTCTCAATTTCCTTTCTTTCTATATCTTCATCTCCTCTATTTTGCTTTTTGCACGGGGCGTTCAGGTCGACATAGAGTTGGTCTCCTCTCTGCATGGACATACAAAACATAATCATTCTTCTTCATCGTGTCGGGTATAGAAGATTTCCAACACGATATCATGTACGATTGAAACGGAACCACTCCTACGGTTATTTTGTTTGCTATTTTGCCTAATGCACATTTTCCGCCACTAGGCGACATATTGTGTGTACTTGGATGAGCTTTCGAGTATGCAGTGGGAGAAAGATTGGTCACAGGATGTGATTATGTACAACATGGAAGGCGCTCGCATGATGTGTGTGTATATATATATTTATATATTCAATCGGTATATACTCGTGGCATTTTGTGCACATTAATCTACCTAGCTTAGTCACTGAAGCCGAATTTGATTCTTTGTTCCATCTTACAAGGTGCATTTCTTTTTGCATTCGATACGTAGATAGCTTGTACGCGTTTTTAAATCGATTATTGGTGTGTCGTTGGTGTATAGTTGCAGCGGCTTCGTGATAATATTTAGATGCTAACATCTTCACCTAGAGAGGATAAGTTAGCAAAGGTTTTGAAAGAGAAGCATTGTGTTTCTACCGACCTGGCATTTGTACTATGGCTGGCGAGAGGTGACAGTGACCCTGCTAGAGAAGACGCGAAGGTGCTAGTTCCACTTGACTCATACCTTGCACTTGTTCAGCGTATTTCATTTAAACGGTAAGCTCTGTGGATTTGGCAAAGAGGTGGGATTAGAAGAGCTAGGTTGTAGCGGTAGCATTGCGTACGAAGTTTATTTGCGGCGGCGGCCGAGGAGTGTATGTGAGAGAGGAAGAGGGAGTAGGCTAAGAAGGAGGGGGAAGAGACGGGGTTTGAGAGTGAGAATTTTTGGCGACTAGGCAAGGTGGTCGCCGGAGGAGATCTTTGAAGATAACTTTGGTCTGGTCTGATGCGCCTTCGTCTTGAGTAGGTTGCGGGCTGGAGATGCGATGGGGGCTTAGATGGCTTTGGGACGGAACAATAATTTTGGAGTCTAGCGAGAAATCAGATGGAGATGGCATGTAAAATGCAGAAAACCGGTTGTCCTCGAGATTTGGGTTACGTTGTAGTTGAATAAAAAAAATGAACAGCTGGTGTTGGGAGAACTTAGTGTCAATGGCAGTAAAAAAGAGGGGGCTAAAATCAAAACAAAGGAAACCAACACAGCTCAGCATAGTTCAACTTTAGCAAGGTAGCAATAATTAGCACAAAGACGAATTTATTGTTTTCCGCAATATTACAATCAAGATGAACACTACATCAAAGAAAACATGTTAAAGCGATACGAGTTATGTGATGAATAAGGGTGCATTTATTCGATAAAATTCTCACGAAGATGATGATAGTTAATCCTACACCCTAAATAAAACACGACGTTCCGTAATCTGGTATCCCTTTTCAAAACCAGTAATAAGCCCATTTCCTTGTTAACCCTTTGTTAAAGCAAAAGTATCCTTGTCAAATATCATCATCAAATGTTCGTGAGAAAGTGCGGATTTCGCCGCTGGCCATTTAGGCTTGGGCCTCCTTGACGAGGAGTTGCTGCTGATCTTCAGTAGGAGCAGGCACAACCTCTGGGGCGTCTTGGAACTCCTCAGTGGCCTTTTGCTCGTCTTGGAGCTGGGCGGTAGCTTCAGGGAGATCCACTTGGGAGCGGCTGGGAAGCTCGACCTGGACGTTCTCGGGGAGCTGCTGCTGTTGCTGCTGCTCGACGAGGAAGGTCTGGAGCTGAGCGTACATGGGGGCCTTGCCTTTGCCCTCGTACTGAGGCTCGCGGAGATCGTCAAGGCTGTCATAATGCTCCTGTTGCTGGGCGGTAAGAGTGGCGGCATCCTCTTCTTGGTCGGCAGTGAGTTGAACGGCGCTGTCAAGTTCCTGGACTCTGTCCTGGGGTTCACGATATCCAGAAGATTCACCAATTTCGTCGACGCGATAGAGAGCAGAGTCGAAGGGGAAAGGGCCATAGATGAGATAATCGATATCGCTGTCGCACTCGTCATCATCGTCGCCTTCTTCAGCCAAGGCGTCACGACGCTCCTGGCGCTTTTCACGGCAGCGAGTGACGAACATGGCGATGAGGCAGGGAACGAAGAGCATCAAAAAGAGGCCGACGAGGCAGCCTGCAATGGCCGTGTAGAAGACCTTGTTGTTCTTGGTGACTTTGGTGGTTTCCGTCATGATGAATGATGGAAGGGGTTGATTGCGGTGAAGTTGATAGCTTTTTGGGGGGAAAAGAGAAGGGGTTTTAGCTGGGAAGATATTGGAAGAGAGAGAGAGAGAGAGGAGAGGAGGAGGAGATGGATGTGTTCGACATACCTTTTGCTTGATTTTCTTTTCAGAAAAGAAGATGATATTGATGGAAACTTTGGGTGAAGATGCGTTGAAGCGTGGTAGCGAGGAACGAAAAGATGAGTGAAGCTCTGGAAGGGGGGAGTGGAGGTGGAAAGAAGACGCCTGCGGAGGCTGGGGGGGGGCTTTGCAGATTTTGAAAAAGAATTTCAGAACGGGGAGAACTTTCTGACACTTTGGGCAGAGAGAGTGATTAAGGGGGAGAAGGCGAGTGATTTCTGCAAGTGTTGGCAGCTGGTTGTGGCCTGTCTCCCCCCGGCGAGTGTTGTCTCCCCCCCTATTTTTCTGCAGTTACTAGAGAAGGGGGCTGCAATGTGAAAGAAGAGATGCTGAAAGTGAGATATTTCTGATGCCATGAGATGCTCTTGGTGAAAGGGAAAGGAAGGTTGTGCTTTGGGATGGTGGATAGTTGTTGTGGAAGTTGTCGGTTTGATGTTTGTGTTTCGAGGTAGGTTGACGACACCTGGATTTACTACCAGGATGCTACTCGAATATCACGCACAGGGCTGATGATTCACTTCAAATTCGAGAAAACTAAGCACATTGTTGTTTATTTACAAAACGGAAGAAAGCATGCTTGTATTACTACACACGAGAAATTATCTGAGCGGCCTTGTTTGATCTGATAACCATTGATGGGCTGCAGGCCACGAGGATGTACCGCAAAGGAGCTGATCTCTCCAGTAGCTGTGGGAGAAAGAAAAAAAATTAGGTCATTATTTTTCGTTGTTACATTTCAATACTTGTTTTTATAGCAGAGTGCTTTTGTACTGATATCAGAGACGCGGATTATTTACTTTTGTGGTGTATCAAATTTGGCTATTGATATAGCTAGTTACAGTTTTCCATTTTCATTCCGGCTATTTCCCTCGGCCTATACGTCATTGCTGCAGGAACGCTTCGTTTACTGTTATCTGTCAGATTACGGATGGAACCTCTGCATTCTTACTACTCTCAGATAGGTAAGTTGAAGATCCTTTCGGGATATTAGAAGCTTTGCTGCGTCTTGTCTTTGCAAGCTGTGATTACTAGAGAAAGTCTCATTCTATCTGCTTGGTCTTTTTCTTATTTTTATTCAAGTTAAAGAAAATCTAATTAGGCTAATGTTGATTTACTCTAGTAGATGGATGCGGTAAAATAATTCTCGAATTGCAAGAGACACACCAGAACGCGTATACGACACGCCGCCCTGCTGCACGATACGCGAGTTCAAGCGTAACTACGCTTTTGCGACTAATATTTCTGCATTTCCATCAGGCAACGCCTTGTTGAAACCTGAAAGCATTTGAGTTTGATTCGATTTGCTCACGATTAACCAAGGCAAGCTACTTGATGATAAATTACGGAACTCGAGAGATAATAGAGATAAAGAAGATGCGCCGGCTCTTGACAGAGAATTAACTGGCGAATAAAGCAGAATACATCAAACATTGCCCAAATCATGAAACTACGGTGGCGTTTTATTAGTCTTTTGAAATCGAGGTCAGGCTACTCAGTAGGCAAGGAATTTCACGTTGTGATATTATTTCTTATTAATATTGGTCATCTAATTGTTCAACACCAGATTCTTCGCCTTCTCCACCAGGCCGTTTCCATTCACGCTCTTTTCGTTCTCAAGTCGCGCAGCTCTCTCAGACAAAGTCTCGCTGTTCTCAGGATCGAAGAACGGTCGCTCTCCAAAGATGGCAGTACGCTTTCCTTCTCGAAGTTCGGTGTCGTAGCCGCCGGGAACGGCCTTGTGGGCGATGACGCGGTTATCCCAGAAGGCCACCGCGCCGGGAGTCCACTTCCAGCGGACGGTAATATCGTCGGCGTTGGAGAGGTGTTCGCGGAGCAAGGCGAGGATGTGGTGGGACTCTTGGGCGTTGAGCTCCTGGATGCGCTCGAGGAAGGTTGGGTTGTAGAAGAGAGACTTGAGGCGGGTTACGGGGTGTGTTCGGACCAGGGGATGGGCTGTGGAGATGGGGAGTCTGTGTGGTGTTCCGCCACCGTTGATGGAGCCGAGATAAGCCCTCTGTATCATTCTTGGTTAGTTTTTTTTTTTTTTTTTTTTTACAACTGCTGACTGGTTTCTTAAGGGCAGAGAGGTAGTAGGAAACATTGTATACGTACATCTGAAGAATGAACTCCGTGGAGGCCCTCGATGGCCTTCTGGAAAGCGGGACTGAGCTTATCAAACAGCGCGGTTTGGCTGGTGAAGATGGTGTCTCCGCCGGTAGGAGGCGTCTTGAGCAGACGGAGCAGGGTATATGAAGGTGGGTTCACCTCGTAGGAGTGGTCGCCGTGCCACTCTCCAGAGAAGTTGCCATGGCTTCGGATGTTTCTAACAAAAATTAGTGAGGAGGCCCACGGGTCAATGTTTATTATAGCTGATTACAACACTTACCCGCCACGGCCGATGATGGTTACGTGTCTGGGGTCCTGCTGGTTGGGATCTCTGTCTTGCTATAGCGTTGATTTCATGTCAGAGATACTGTTGGTATCATGGCAAATGGAGTTACGTACAATGCCATAGTATGATGCAAGCTCGTGCTGCTGGTCAAGAGTGATATCTTGATCACGGAAGAAGACGACGCCTCTCTACATTTTAATGGTCAGTTAGCACTTCTTACGAAATATCGCTTCTAATTTTAAGCACCAAGACTCATTCTTCGTTTCCTCTTCTCTCTTTTCATCCCCATCTCTTTCTCTTCTTCTTTCAAAATTCAAATGCGTACCTCTGCTACTAGCAATGCCAGTTCATCCTTTTGCTGGTCGGTCAGCTTGCTCAGCTGGACGCCCTTCAGCTCGGTTCCGATGTATGGAGTGACCTCCTCAATGGCCGTCGCTAGTCCCAGCAGCGATTCCTTGGCTGGGTCGGCGAAAAAGGCTCGATCGCGGGCTGGGGTGAATTCCTTGAGCGCCTCGTGAGGAGGCTTATACGCCAGCACGGCGGGAGTGATTGCGGTGCCGACAATGACACTTGGGGTGAGGACGTTGGCCATGTTGGATATGAGTCTTCAGAGAAGATATTTTGCTTTTTTCTTTGACTTTTGGCCCTTTGGATTTTTTCTATCCTTGTCCCTTGTCTTTTTTCCAAGATCCCCTTTCGCTGATCTTTTTTTGCCCCTTTGCCTTTTTATAACGCCCAGGGCTCTCGGCTCGTATTAAAAAGCAACTGGTCAATTGTTTAAAGATTGCAACGGCTAAAAGATTACGGCGAGCCAATCGGCTCATTACCCCGAAGAGTGCGCATCTTCGGAGATGTCAATTCTGCGCGCGGGAGGCTATCGCCATGCCCATTCAAGATGACGACAGCGGGCCAACACCAATAACGCGAGCTGTTGACCCCGCGAATTCGTCTATCTAAGCATCTAGCACGCAGTAGGTAGCCATGCCGACGATCTGGCATGCAATGCGCAAGTGATACATCCCGCGGGGAAGCCAAACTCGAGGCTCTGGGATATGGAATCAAATATACGGATTCGTACATTGCTGGTGGTTTAGGGCCGGACCAGGGCCATGATACCATTATTAGGTTGCAAACGTCATCAACCTGATAGGTCTAAATTTGATAACAAATCGCTTAGCTACTTAGCGGGGGGAAGCTTTATATGCTTCTGTAGATATTTCACGGTTTTTGGGCGCCTGTTGCGCTCGGAGATGCGTTCAGACACATCATATATGATACCATTTCCATATCGAAGACGTGATTCTCAGCCATGCAGCCTCACATCAAGGGCGTGCGCAACGTGATATTTCGCTAGTTTGATCCTTCAACGATCTTGGAGATGTGCCGAAAGCTGGAAAGAGATGGTGACTGGATGCAAATTTATATATACTGTAGCATTTGTGTTAAAAATTTAATTAAAAATACATTCGGGAAGATTACAATTTCATTTCGCTTGGTCTCTTCTTTGACTCCGGTTCTAGACGATCTGTTATGTAATTGCAACAATGGCGATTGAATCAACAGAAGCAGCAACTCCATCTGAGGTGCTTGAGAAAGGAAGACCTATTGATGCTGCGAGCTCGAGCTCCAACAAGAGTGATGCGCCTGGCGACAATGAGAAATCCACGGTTGTGATTGACTCCCAAGATGAAGGATCTTCTAGCTCCATTAGCGAGGTGTTCGACGTCAAGGCTATCGACCCTGTCTTGTCCCGAAAGATGGCACTCGTTAATACAGCAATTGACGAGATTGGCATGACGGGCTTCCAATGGAAACTCTTCTTTCTCAATGGGTTTGGATATGCGGTTGACTCGGTATGGCGCGCATGACTCTTACTCAACTCGTTGATGAACCAAAGTATTTGTTAACTAACATGTGCGGGCTCTTATTTATACGTAGCTTCTAGTTGTCTGCCAGTCTATTGCAAACCCGGCAGTTCAGCAGGAATACGGACTGCCGAGTGCTCACATAGCCGGTATCCCTCTGGCCTCACAGGTTGGCCTCTTGGTGGGAGCTGGCCTCTGGGGTTTCTCGGCCGACATCATTGGGAGGAAGCTTGCCTTCAACACAAGCCTCCTCTCTTGCGCAGTGTTTGTGCTTATTGCGGGCGGCATGCCATCGTATATATCTTACTCTGCAATGTAAGTCCACTTGAAACTAGAAGCCTACAATGTCTCAAACAGAGATTGGCGAAGACTACATATACTTATACATGTTTTGTCAAAAAATAGCGTAGCCATCTACTCAGCCGGTGCTGGGGGCAACTACATCCTCGATGCCACCAACTTTCTCGAATTCCTCCCTACGTCTCATACATGGCTCGTCACGTTCATGGCCATCTGGTGGGCTGTCGGATACACCGTCACTGGTCTCCTTGCGTGGGCCTTTATGAGCAACTACAGCTGCGCGCCCGACGCAACGCCCGCGACATGCACTCGAGCGGATAACATGGGCTGGCGATATCTTCATTTCACTTGCGGCGCTCTCGTCTTGATCATGGCCTTTGCTCGGCTCGCCTTTGTGCGCATGGTGCAGACGCCGAGGTGGCTCATTGCGCAGAATCGTGACGAGGAGGTGATTAAGATTTTGAATGACCTTTCCATCAAAGCAGGCAAGACGCATAATTTGACTCTGGAGCAACTGGAGGCAGTGGGCGTGGTTCTTCACACAGAGGAATCCGTCTGGTCTGCTCTCCGGCTCAAGATGCACTTCAAGGGCCTCTTCCAGACGCGAAAGCTGGCCTGGTCTACTACCGTCATCCTGGCCAACTGGTTTGTTATCGGAATGGTCTCTCCGCTGTACAGCGTCTTTTTGCCGTTCTATCTGCAATCTCGTGGTGCCGAGGTCGGCGACAACTCGAATTATACTACGTGGAGAGACTATGCCATCAACCAAGTTGTAGGACTCATCGGCCCGGCAATTGCAGCGGTGCTGATTGAGGTCAAGTGGTTTGGGCGAAGGGGCACTCTGGCCATTGGTGCGCTAATCACCATGGTGCTGCAATTTGGCTATACGCAGATTAAGACGCCGGCGCAGAATCTTGGTGTTTCGGCTGCCATTTCAGCTGCATCGTAAGTTACTCCTCACATTCCATTTATATCATGGCATGGAAACTCACAATTCTTGGTTTCATAGGACGATATACTACAGCACAATATATGCGTACACCCCCGAGATTTTGCCATCTGCGCATCGTGCAACGGGCTATGGTCTCTGTGTCGTCCTCAACAGAGTCGGTGGTATTCTTGGCGTTTTGGTGGGAAGCTATGCGAATGTAGAAACGACGGCTCCCTTGTTTGTTTGCGCGGCCTTGTTTGGGCTGCTTGTTATTTTGAGTTTAATACTTCCCTTTGAGTCCAGGGGAAAGAGAAGCCAGTAATAAAAGAATCTTTTGCCTCTTCTCTCATGTAAGATCTTTCATGTATGATTGAGATGAAGAAGAGATGCGTTGCATATTGCCGTTACAGCCGCTGTGGAGTGGCCGCTGCTTAAAATATCAGCCGTGATTGTTGCCAAATGGGGGAACTTTTGTAATCCTTCTTCCGATTCAGCATCATAACGGCGATCCACGACTAATTATATATCATGCCGCTGGCTACTGTCGGAGAAGCATCTGCAAGTCCCCCGGAACCGGTTTCGCTCGCTGTGTGTGAACCGGCACAGCGTATAATATGCCGGACAGCCCCCCCGGGCGTATCTCTCCCGGCGTAGCATCTGCCGGCTTCTCGAATATGGAGAATGCGGGGATGGCACAAGGAACAAGAAAGCTGGCCCTGACTCGGGACGTGACGAGATTCGGCGGTCCAGCCTCCGGCCCGGCCACCGGAGATGGGTGAAGGCTTCTCCACGCTTTGCGACTTGATAGGCTTGAGATAAAGTGACAGGTCTCATGCCATTTGTGAAAGAGTTCTAGAACTAGTTTGGAGAATTCCGGGGTCTAGTGCGCGAATATTTGCTTGATGTCCGCATGATCAAAGTATTACGTGGTGGCGAATTTCCCCACACGATAGCGAAGTGAATCTGCAGTGTAGTAGGTAATAGCAGTAAGATTTTTGCTATCTCGGCTGACGGATAGAATATGTGGAGTTGGGATGATAAGGGATGGAGAATCGCGTTGGTCACACGTGGAAGGGGAGAAAAAATTGATCTAGCTGGCATCAAGGGCGGCGTCAAGGGCGGCGTCAAGGGTGTCAAAATGATTGATGATTAAGGCATATTTGCAAAGCCGAGGTTGAAGAAAGGATGCATGTATTATGCCATTGTGAACTACGCGTGTCTTTTACTTGACATCACGGTGTAGACGAGAAAAATGACAAGGTATTTAATTGTTAAATGGTATATTTCTTTTCCACTTGATCCTATTTTCTAAAGCCATATGATGCGCGCCAAATCCAAATAGTTTATACAGTTAACTTAAAAACAATGATTTAAAAAAAAAATGGCTTCTCCTATGAATCAACGCCTTTTTACTTCCCAAGTTTTTTTTCTCTATGCAGATCCAAGGGCCTTGTCCAGGGACTCAATCAGGTAAGGGACTGTAGAAAAAAAATAATTTGTTAGTTTAGCTGAAAAATATAAGTTTGTTCTAGTTAGGGGGCTAGACTCACTGTGAGCCTCCTCGAAGACAAGCATGGGGCGCAGTCGCACGGTTCGGACACCGCAAGTGCCAATGTTGACGCCAAGGGTCTTCATCTTCTTGACAAGGGCGGCGGAGTCCTTGGTGTCGAAGGCAATGTAGGTTCTGATGGGAGGCGTTAGTTTTGCTGCGATTCGATGTCATCCATTGGCTGGAATGCAAACTCACCCTCGGTCCTTGCCACGAAGGTTCTCAACCAGCTGTGGGTACTTCTCGGCGAGGCGCTCCATCTCCTTGTAGAGTGCCGCACCAACGCGAGCCTAAAAAGAAGAAAAAGTTAGCTTTTTGATACTAACAGTAAAAAATGATTTGTTCTTCAGCTGTACTTACAGTCTGGTTGCAGAGGTCCTTGGACAGAATCTCCTCGACGACGGCCTTGGCCATGACGACACGGGCTGGGTCACCGATCCAGCTATTTTCTTAATTAGCACGTATACACTAAAAAAAAAAAAAAAATCTCCATCATATAGAGGGGCAACTAACGTGTTGAACTGGCGGTAAGCCTTGTCAGGAACCAGCTTGGGGTTGCCAAAGAAGTAGCCCGCAGTGTTGGCCTTCTTGGAGAAGGTCACAATATCGGGGGGCGAAGTAAGGTTCCAGTGCTCGTGGCCCCAGAACTTGCCGGTGGCGCCGAATCCTACACACGGTGCATTAGCGACTTTTTTTTGTTTTTCAATATGGCGAATCTGCAAGATAGTTTGACATACCAGTCTGGACCTCGTCGACAATCATGGTGACGCCGTGCTTCTGGGTAATGTCGCGAAGACCCTGGAAGAAAGCGGGGGAGGCGTGGTTGTCACCACCCTCGGACTGGATGGGCTCCACGATGAGACCGGCAACGGGGAAGACCCAGGTCTTGATGAGCTCCTCAACCTTGTCGAGGCATCGCTTCTCCTCAGCGGCGTTCTCAGCAGCGTACTGCTCAAGGGGGTACTTGAGAGCAGGGAAGGGGGCCTGAGGCCAGTTGAAGGAGGGGATGTCGAGCTTGTGGACAGCCTTTGAGCGGGTGGTGGACAAGCTGCCGAATCCTCGTCCGTGGAAGGAGTTGGCAAAGCTGAGGATGGCCAGGTCGGGGGAACCGGGCTTGGCGTTGTTGAGGCACGAGGCAATCTCGTCCTCGGTCCACTCGACACCCTCGCCGCGCTCCTTTCGTCGGTAGAGCATCATGGCGGCCTTGTAGGCCAGCTCGTTGGCCTCGGAACCAGACTGGGCAGTGAAGATCTGGTCGAGTCCCTTGGGGGCAGCCTTGAGGAGGCCATTCTTCAGGACGTCGTGCCACTGGCTGGAGGGGAAGTTGCCCAGAGCAGGACGGTTGACCAGGGCGGAGATGAGCTCAGGGGACTGGGCGGCCTTGATCAGAGTAGGGTTGTTGTAGCCAACGGGGATGGAGGCAATCTGAGAGTAGCTGTGTTGAAAGTTAGAATACAAAACCATAACGAATAAGATGTATATGCAGCCATATAAGCCTATAAAACATACACATCAAGGTACTGGTTGCCGTCAACATCGACAATGCTTTACATATAAGTTAGCTTCAAACTTCTTTTTGATTCATAAGATATTCAAGTAGTAACATACTAGTTGCCAAAGGACTTGTCATAGTCGGCAACAAAGTAAAAGGCTCGGTTATCAAAGAAAGCACCCAGTTTCTCGGCCTCAGCCTTGGACTTGGGGCCGGGGATCTCAGTGGCCACCTTGACTTCGCGAACAGCAGACATTTTTGCGCAAGTAAAATGAACTTGTATAATAGAAAAGAGATTAAAGTTCAAGAGTGCTCTGCTATGACAAACAAAAAAGAACGAGATATCTTCATTTTATAAACTCGGGTAGCGCATACTCTCTTCTTTATACTTTGGATCTTGTAAGTGCCCCGGCAATGGACCTTGCCGGATAACGACGGTGGCGGACGTGGGGATGGGCTTAGCGTCGACGACCGGGCCGGTTCCGGCTGCGCTGCCGGGCCCACGTGAACAGCTTCCGGGTGGTGTTCTGGAGATGCCGGTCGTGGAAGATTGAAGAATGGCAAGACGATATCGGAATTGGCGGCGTGGAAAATGAATCGTGGATGGGGATGCAATTTGGTAATGTGATGGATTGATAATGGGCTCGGAATCCATCCGGATGCTGCCATGCAGCCGGTTCTATAAGAAGAGGCGGGGGAGGACTATAAGGAGCTCGTTTTTGTCATATAATATCTAAACATCAGTACATGAAATATTTTTTTGAACCCATCTCCTCATCACATTTAGAAAATCAAGGAGTCACGAAAAAAGTTTGAGAATACACGCAAGACAAAATGTCTGCTGCTGCCGCATCGCTGCTCAAGGACGCATCGCTACTGAAGACAAAGTCTTACGTCAACGGCGAATGGGTCGACGCCAAGTCGGGAAAACAGTTTACTGTTAACAGTCAGTTGAATTCACAATGAGATGAAGGACAAAAACGTCTTATTTTTTTCTATATGCATGAGATTTTCTAACGCGTGAGATGTAGATCCTGCTACTGGAGAGGAGGTTGCCAAATGCCCTGAATTTGACGCTCAAGACACCGAGACTGCCATCAAGGCGGCCAACGATGCCTTCCAGACATTCCGCAAGGTGGCCCCCCAGGAGCGCTCTCGTCTTCTGCGCCGCTGGTACGACCTCATGGTCGAAAACGCCGAGGACATTGCCAAGATCATCACCCTGGAGAACGGCAAGGCCCTGCCTGATGCCAGAGGCGAGACCGCCTACGCCGCCAACTTCTTCAAGTGGTTCTCCGAGGAAGCGCCTCGAATCTACGGCGATGTCATCCAGCCCAGCGCTCCCAACTGCCGCGTCGTCACTCTCAAGGAGCCCATTGGCGTTTGCGGCCTGATTGCGCCCTGGAACTTCCCTGCTGCCATGATTACCCGCAAGGTTGGCCCTGCTTTGGCGGCGGGCTGCACGGTTGTTGTCAAGGCTCCCACTGAGACGCCCTTGACTGCGCTTGCTTTGGCTGAGCTGGCTCACCGAGCTGGTATTCCCAAGGGCGTTGTCAACGTCATCACCGCTTTCGACAACACCCCTCTTGTGGGCAAGGTCCTCACCACAAACCCCATAGTCAAGAAGGTGTCCTTCACTGGCTCCACCCCTGTTGGCAAGATCCTCATGAACCAGAGCTCCTCCACTCTCAAGAAGCTCTCCTTCGAGCTGGGCGGCAACGCGCCCTTCATCGTCTTCGAGGACGCCGACCTGGAAAAGGCAGTGCAGAACTTGATCGGGTGCAAGTTCAGAGTCGCCGGCCAGACGTGCGTCTGCGCCAACCGCATCTTCGTCCACAGCAACATCTACGAGGAGTTTGTCAAGCGCGTCGTCGACATTGTCAAGACGTTCAAGGTCGGCAACGGGCTCGACGAAAAGACCACACACGGGCCCCTGATCCACAGCAGAGCGGTGGCAAAGGTCGACGAGCACGTCCAGGATGCCATTTCCAAGGGCGCTCGCCTGCTCCATGGCGGCAAGAGACTCCCCCTGGGCCCCAACTTTTACGACCTGACTGTTCTTGCGGACGTCACGCCCGAGATGCAAGTCTTCCGAGAGGAGACTTTCGGACCGGTCGCTGCGTTCTTCAAGTTTGATTCTGAGGAGGAGGTTGTTGCGCTTGCCAACGATGCTGATGTCGGTCTGGCGGGATACTTCTTCAGCAAGGACAACAGCCGATGCTGGCGCGTTGCTGAGGCGCTGCAGGTGGGCATGATTGGTGTCAATGTTGGGGCCATCAGCGACGTTGCCATTCCTTTTGGAGGTGTCAAGGAGAGTGGATTCGGACGAGAGGGAAGCAAGTATGGCGTTGATGAGTATCTCACCACCAAGATGATCATGACTGGTATTTAAACGGGGGGTTGTGGAAAGAATAGAAAGAAGGAAACGACGGAACATCTCCGAAAAGAGCGAATAGCTCCATGTTAATATTTGGCTTAGCGATTGCATTAATGGATCAGAATTATTAGAGTTAGTTTTAGAAAGGTATAGGGAAAAAGATAAAGGCTTACCTCTTCAATATCCCATTCTCTTATTTTCATGTCACTTGTTGTTGTCAAGGGAACCTAGGGTAGCAAATCCTTTAAATATTTGTATAGGTGTCGAGTGTGTATATACTATAGTTCAAATCGGCCACTTGTCGCCCAAGGAAGTAAAAAAATGCCCAAGGTGGCTGACAGTCATCCAGTGTCTGCTCGAATCCCAAAATTGATTCGTAGAATGTGAAAGCTATTCCCACCCAAATCATACCAATCTGATATCCCATAATGACCATCCTGAACTCCAATCCGTTTACCAATAGCAATATTTTCGCTCCCAAGATTTAAATCAGTATGCCGGCCTGCGGTAATGAGCGCACATTATTGACTTATTCAGCCAGATGCCTCTCGATAATGTGACCGCCCGCCCAGTTATCCCTCAATCCGTGAGGTGTCAAGTAGTTCTTTATAACCAAAGATGGGATATTAACCTCCTCTGTCTTTCCGCCTCTGCAGCTCAATGCATCCTCGTTGTATATATCAGGAGCCAGAGTCGTTTATGAAAACTGCGTCACGATACATCCTCCATATCTTTCTCGTCACCTCGCCATGATTGCCCGTAGACGATCGCGTCGCCTTTGCTTCTGCGCAACAGGCGGTTCTATACCATATGCCGCCAATTCGAACGGATCAGACGCATCTTCGAGCTTTTCGATCTTTTTCCGCCTCAAGTGTAGCCAGAACAGGACCAACAGTACGGATCCAAGGAGAAGCAAGCTGCGATAAACAAAGCCAAGGTCAGCAAAGTTTGCATCTCTAGACAATATAGGCTGAAAGCAAGGAAAGGGCATACGCTGTAGAGATGATTACTGCGATGAGGACATGCGTTTGAGACAAGGGCTTTTCGCATGTGTTATTCTGCTGGGTTTCTGTGCAACGCGCCAAAAGGCGATTGGTAACGCCGGTTAACTGCTCAATTGAGCGGCTGAGTATGCTTCCTGACATCTCGCGCGCCATGACGACGCCTTTGTCACCTTCCATCACTGCAATAGAGAATGAATGATGGATGATGGGTAAGTAAATATGTGCGTGTAAGAGTGTGTTTTTTGCAGAAAGCAAAGCAAAACACCATTCCCACAGCCACAGTGAGAGGCCGCCATGAGCTCGTATATAACGCTCACCTCATCTTTCTCGTGTCTCTAGCCAGCCCCCAGTACGACTCGCTAACTGCCAACCCCATGTTTTGACTATTGCATGGCATCAACCATTCCGCACGGCCAAAAGAGGGCTGTGCAGCGGAGGTTTCAGATGTGCATTCCCCACAACCCTGGGAAATGAAACAGAAGGGGCCAGGCCAATGGAGGCGCCGCTGTGCCTGGTTTCACCCCGCGCTGGCCAACGCTTTTGGAGTAGCTTGGCGCTGGTGGCTGATCGCTCTGGTATGACGATGCAAGCGCAGGATCGCCGTGACGCCAATGAGACGCCATTTACCCGCCTTCTTTCAGGGCATGTCCGTCTTCAAACAGCCTGCGCAATGCCGGAGGGGGGATATGTTTTGTCGCATCGTGTCTCTCTAAAGGGACTTGCGCTGCTAGCAACTGCTTTGCGCATGTCCACATTTCGTATTAAAGAGTGCCATGAAATACTGCTGCTAATAATAGGAGACGTCAGAGCAGGGATAACAGACGATGGAAACCCAGAAATGAATTGTGACATACGAAACACCTGGTAATAAACAGGGAACTCATGGTCCCAATCCGTCTTTGTAGGACCGTCACATCACGCAAAAGCAGCACAGCCTGCCATTTCCAGCCAAGCAGCCAAGCAGCCAAGCAGCAGGGGTCCTCTCAGATCTACGTATCTCAACCCTCGGCTTCCCCATAATTCGAAGCTTTGACAATAACCCACATATGGCACTCGCATATTTTCAAGAACCTTGATGTCAGAAGTGATATCATATATTAATACATACATAGTGATCCCCGAAACTATTATCCATCGTTGCTATATCAGCGGCGTGACCTATCTCTTGTTATTATGTTTAATTATAGGCTGGCGAGCCCTAGCCTTCCTCGTTGTCTTATAATATCGGCGGCTTGTACAAGGCTTTTAGACCAGCCGCGTCAGCACGCTCTCCCTTCATACACCCAGCCTTATGCAAAAGCTGGCGTGGCAGTTGTGTTGCGGGCCTTGCAGCAGCAGGGTTGCTCACTGTTCTGGCCGACCACTGTAATCACCATCCAGCTCTTCCCTATCGTGTTGCAAAATGGGCGACTTGATGTGAGATAGCTTCGATATCTTTTTAGGTTGAATTCATTTCTTTGTCGTCGATCGCGTCTTTCATCCGTGTCCCGAATCGATATTATTTCCAAACTCATTCCCAAAGAATGCCGAGAAATCGTCCAGACTTTGTGGAAATGACGCGAAATGTCCGTCTACGCCAAAGAATGGAGTGCCTGTTGGCATCATCGCGGGTTCTTCCTTCGGGGCTTCTCCCATATGCCTCGGCTGCTCCATCACTGGCGGCACCATCGGTACTGACTTGGTTTCAACTTCTCTCTCAACCATTTCCGCTATAGGCGCGTCGCTCTTCCATAGTTGCTCCCACTTTTTGAATTTTGCATATTCAGACTCGCTCACCATAGAGCTGGCCGTCAGCTCCTGTGCATTCATGTTGGCTATAGCTTGTTCGAATGCCTCTATTAGCGATGTTTCGGAGTGTGCGGATTGACTGCCAGTTGACATTTCCTTGAGCATAGATAGCCCATCTCGTAAAGCCTGTCGGAACATGTATGTCTTTTGAGAAAGACATTGCGTAGTAATGACTAGAAGAGCTGCCCGACAAGAGCTAAATTCAGTATACGACGCACGAGCAAGGCCAATACTGTTGCGCAGAGAGCGACACGTGTCTATAATTGCCAGTGCGGCCTCAGTACAGTCTGCAACCAAGGTCGAACGAGTACCCTTCCTGCTAAGCGACGCACTGGAGGGCCCGTTTGCAGATGTAGCCGGACTGCTACCGTCTTTAAATCCCGCCTCGGGGAAGATAAAAACGCGGCCGACAAACATGCGTACAAGGCAATATTCTAGGTGCAGATGCATATGTTGGCGAGAAATTGTCGATTGAGATGTAAACTCTTTGCAGAAGATGTCATTCGGTAGTGATTCCCACCAGCTTTTGAGCTCGCGGTGCAGCCCTAAGAGCCTCTTGAGGCCTTCTGGAACGTCGTGTTTGGGTAGAGACCGTAGTACAGTTCTAGGTGACATCATTAGCAACTTAGCTTGGTATACGACAATGTAGAATCTCACATCTCTTGAGACATTCTGCTTAGCTTTTGATTTAGTTCAAAAGTCGCTAGGAGATGTGCAGTATCAGTTGGTGTGGTCGATGACCAAAGGTCGGGGAGATGGATGGGATAGTCGGCGTCCACATCAGTAGCTGAAATAGATGTTGGCCTTCCATGGAAGATTCCGACGCGCCTATTCAGTTATTAGCAAAGTTGCATTGTATATGTACTCTTATCCTCTTGCCATGAGACATACTTCTCAATCGTGTATACACTCCACCACACCCGATTTCTGGTTTCGACAATGCGCACATCCCGATTTTCGACAGGGTATTTCCTATGCATGCCGTTTTGTATCGCAAGCTTAAGGGCAAGATTGAGATAGATGTAGGCCAACCCAGATGCATCCACTGGTAGGGTGTATATACCTAGCAATAGGACGGCCTGCACGCTCTCCAACGAGGATACTGTAATAACATCCGGAAGCAGTCTGCACGCTTGCTGATAGAACAGTATTCCAACTGCATCCTCTGAAAACGCGCCCGCCCCTTTCTCTGTGGGGTTCTCGGCGCCCTCAACCAACGATTCGAGGTAAGCAAATTGCGTTCCAATGGCGAGAGTGGCAAAAATAATGCCAATTATTCCCACGTCTCTCCGAGAGAAAGATGCAGGATTCTCGTAAGCAAGGTTCAATTTCGCCTTGAGCCAGTTTTGTTCAACGAAGAAATAGTTGGTCTGCGCATGCTTAAAAAAGGAATAAACGAGGAAGTCGGCGATAGGTCTCGGTGGTAATAATGATAGTGATCCTAGAATTTCAGAGTTTGACTGGAGCTCCTCGGCGCGATAGTATTCCTTGAATGCCGTCGCAGACTTGGATGATTGCTACATAAGCCGGTCAGCCGCGATGCCAAGGGCGGAGAGAGCATGCTGTATTCACATTTAAAGAATCATTTGTAACTGTTTGGTCGATCCACTTCTTTATACGCATGGAAAAGTTCCAATGTGAAAACTCTCCGGAATAATCTATTGGCTCGAGTTAGTTTTCGGTGCGTGGCAAAAGGGGCAAGATCAAGTATTATACGTGTGACATTGCCGTGGAGAGGTCGCATCTCAAATTTTTCGTCCACGCCATCGAATTCAGAGCTCTGGGACGAGATATCGGCCGGCCGAGAGGAGCCTCGGCGCTTGTCTGTGGCCTCAGCCAGGTCCTTGAGAGCGTCGAGGTCAAGCGCATCTTTGCTGCCGACGTAGCCCTGGACAATCTTTTCCAGGTACTCGAGGCGTTTGGCCTGGTCAGCCGCGCTCTCGGCTGGGCGGGGTCTTTGGTGGTTGTCAGAACGATTCCGCCTTGTAATATTGAGCATGTACAATCAAAACAGCATCGTGGATCATCGGCTCTACCTTGCTATTGTTCCCGGGCGCGCGCCTGAGCCGGCCTGGGAGTCGGTATCGGCAGATGCCCTCGCCGTGAAGTCGCACGGGCGGCCTAGCCGGAAGCACCTCCGACACGGCACACCTCCATCGCACCTCTCCTTCTGGCGGCGACAGCCATCGCACCTACATTCGCCGCGTCAGATAAGATTCCTGCTGGTTTCAGCTTGCTCGGCTCCTGGGACCACGTACGCTCGCGCCGCTCGTTTCCTCTCTCTATCTAGGTGACGGCTGGACTTTGACGGCGGCGGCTGGATGTCCATGGGGGGAGTCACAGCGATGACATCAATGCAGGGACAGTCCGAGAAGCCGCAGAGTTTTTGATTCCAGGTGATGAAGCCCCATTCCCGTATGAAGCAGAAGAGTGGAGATTGAAGATTAGTGTTGGTCACTGTCGCAAATCCCCAGAGGAAGATATGGCTGCTGCTAGGCCCCGATGACTAAGCACAACTAAACGGCAGCCCGGCCGAGGTCGGGATATCGCATGCTGTGGTAAGCCCAGCCCCAAGCTTGATGCTAGCAGCAGTAGCTATTTGATGCTATTTTATTACACACAAGGAGTGGCGAGCCAGGCGGTGGATACCCGCAGCAGCGGTTGGCTTTCGCAGAGTCGAGATGCGGTGCGGGGGCTAGCCCAAGAACCGGAACGCCGGTACTCTGTAGAATCTTCCATCTGTTCTATACATGTTGGCAACCTCAGCTGTTACAGCGCAGCGTGTGTGGGGCAGCCCATCTTGCATATAACAGCGTATAATCTGCCTATCAGCTGCATCTGTGTATTGGTACACTAATATCTATCGCCCAGTGAGCAGAGAGGTATATACGAGTGCTTGAATTACATATTACATGTACTCTAGTACCTTGAACAGCTACTAAGGATGACAATTTGCACTCACTCTTGTCTCTTGAGCCAACTACCGGGTATCTCGGCAATCTGCCAGCGTATATCATAAATTCCGGCTATAACTATTTCTTTTCACGATTTTATGAATTACGAGCGTTGTCAATGTTGCAGCCACAACACCAGGTTATCCCCGTGAAATCCGGGTGACAGGGCCGCCGATGATAGTAAGCTGCTTGAGCATGAGCATCTCCCACGCGTATCGGTTGCGGTATCTTCTGGAGCTTTAACTCCCTTGATCCTGACAATTAACAGATATGAGTGTACTCCCACGTTACAATGATGAGATTGGCAGACCGTTCTATATTTTTACAATATTAATACAGACTGTGTGAGTTATTGCCAGGCTTGAACGCCTTGTAGCTACAGCTATGTCAGCCCATGTAGTATCAACTGTATACAAGTGACAAATGATATATGATAAGCACAACCGCGCCTATATCTCTAACCTAAGGCGGCCGGCCAACACATGAAATAAAGAAGCGAGAACAGCGAGTGTTAATACTGTATGTACAAGCCACATTGAGAACAAGTGTCGCCGTGGCTTGTAAGCCTAGAATGTGCATACGTCGGAGTTTTTGTCCATGCCCTAAACTCAATCTGAAATGATGAATAGTAATCACGGCTATGACCCCTCGGGTGCGCTTCCACGCATTTCCAATTCGGCTGAGAATATAATATTAGTTAGAGGACGAGTTACAACACCGCTCCCCAAAAATGATTGTTCATGGGCTAGTCCTCAAAAGCACAATTAATTTACATGTATCAACTCTTAATCCTTGACCAACCCACTTCTTCTTCAGCTTCAGTATCCGCTTTCCGCAATAGCTCCATACTATCCATCTACAGGCGACATGCCGCAGTCGTTCTCCTTTGTCAATTTCGACGGGCCGAACCTCGTCCCCGATGCGCAGGCTCGGCGGCGCATCCGGCAGCAGGCGATGAGAGACACTGCCGTGGCCCGAAAGCAGAGAGGCGACTATGGCAAGCATAACATGAGGCAGTATCCTGTTTTTGTATACCCGCCCTCCAGTTCTGAGGCTGGGAAAGACGCCCCAGACTCGGATCAAGTACAGCGCATTCGCCAATCTATAGATCTCTACGTGCCATTTCCGTTCCAGGACCCGAGCATGCCCAAACAGTTTTCTGTGCTTCTTAATCTCATGCCGCTGACCGGCCTTCGTCTTGGCGTCGGCACCCTTTCTCACTATCTCTACGAGCCAACCCAGCCCAAAGATTCCATCATAGCCGCACAAGCCTCGAGTCAGAAGCTCCTATCTTTCATCCCAAGTCGCTATGGGCACGTGCAGCTGCTCCGCCATGCAACGGATTGTGTCATTGCAAAGCTTCAGTATCTTTCGCAACCAGAAGAAGACAGATCGCCCAAAGGAGATTTAAAGGCGCTGATGCATTATCAGAAAGCACTTAAAGCGCTTCAAGAGGCATTGCTAGATGAGCGCGAGTGGGCGAAGCCAGAAACTCTCTGTGCGACACAGCTTCTGGGAATTTTCGAGGTGAATATAGCCTTGCATAAACAATGCCTTCTCGGCCTATAATATATAATTAACTAAAGACTTTTTACAGGCCCTTAATGGAAATGAGAAGGATTCCTGGATGCAACACGTCGGGGGTGCGGCTAGACTGGTGGAAGCTCGGGGGGCTCACATGTTCAAGTCGGAGTTTGAGAAAGCCCTGTTCCTATCACATATTGGTCCAACGGTAAGAATATCCAGGCCCCAGAGTTTGAAATTACAAAGGAGGCTCATTGTTTCTTCGCCCAGGTCATGTCAGCATTTCTAAGCAATACGCCCTGCTTTTTGGAACAGTCACAGTGGCAAGTCGTTATTCGAGAAGCAGTCAACGAAGATGCGACTCTGTTAAATGATAAAGAATTTGTCATTGCATTATGGGGTGGACTTATTGATCTACCAAGGCTTTTCAAAGATACGACGGCACTTTTGATGGCGTCTTGTCCGCCTTCGCAGAAAGCTATTGATGATCTCACAGAGCGCTTATTGGCAAAACGTAAAAATCTCATGATATGGCTTTCTCTGATAAGAAAGAACCCCATAATCAACGACGGAGGACTAACAGATGACGAAAATGGCGTTCTCGTTTTTTCTCCAGATTTTGATTATAAGACTATGGGGCCCTGGTGTCTAACACGAATGGCGTTGCGAGGAACATATGCAGTGTGTCGAATGGTCAAGTCACGGCTTTTGTTCGCTATATCTCCTGAAAAGTTTCAGCCATTGGAGGCTGAAGCGCAAGATATAGCTCGTCGTCTTCTCAGTTTACAGGATGAAATGGCTGCCGCTAAAAACTCTGCTTTAGTCTATAATCAGTTTATGGCTCAGGGAAGCTGGATTGCGAAGGGAATTCTTGAAACAAAAGATATATGGGGCGAGAAGCGGGACAGGGGCGAAGGTATGCTTGAGAAATGGAAATTTGAGAAGTGGAACAAAGTGATAGGGAGGAAAATCTCTTAGCTATATGGCTTCTTTCTTATTGGACCTTTTCTTCTTTGTTTACAAAAGCCAGTGTTTGCCAATTATCATATCAGCTAGCGATTGCTTTTAAAATAACTCTCTTATCATCAAAATTGAAGCTCACAGCTAAATTGAAGTCAAAGTTACTACTACTTCCGGTCCCGCTATTACTGGTCTAATGATCAAAAGCAAGATAGGCGACATGAGATGATAGCTTTGCTAATGTAAGGTTATTTTATTTCACGTTAAAGTGAATAATTGATAGATATTTAGTATACACGATATTTATCTGCGAACAACAAGCATTCAAAACCTAGAATTATCCGCCATGTTTCATTACTGATTGGTAATCAGTCCCTGGTTTTTTTCTTCCTTCGGCTAATGACTTCTCAAAATAATTTTCTGTTTCTTCCGTCAATAAAATTAATTACAGCTGTTGGTATCGCAGTTGCCACGGGGGTCGTTGCAGCTGGGGTCGCTGGGCTCAACGCAGAAAGTGGTAGAGCCGGCTCCAAAGCCTCCGAAGTGGTTGCATACTTGGTCTCCAGGGCAGTCCTTTTATCTCATTAGCAAAATTGGTAAAAAGGAACAGTAAATATTCGAGATTGATGAGAGACTTACATGGCAGGAGTTGCAAGCGCTAGCCAAGGCTGCGGTGAAGACGAGAATAGCAGCGTAGAACTTCATCTTGATGGCTGGCTTGATTTTCTGAGGATTAAATATTATATACTATAAGCTTGATTTGAATGTCTTCTTAGATTTTCGTTTTCGTGGGGATTAAAGCAGGTATTTATATTCGATTGCTTTACAATCCACAGCCCACTCTTACACCAATGACCACTCTAAACTGTATTACGTGCACAATTGAGCCACGAATATCTTACATCGAACGACTTTCTGCGTCTTCTTGTCAGTATAGCTGACCACTCGCTCAACATTGCTTCAATTTACCGACTCTCGACCCCGCTTGGCTCAGGTCGACGACGCTCGCTGGGTCCTCCTTCCCGAATCTGCCATAAAAAATAGTCCGGGGTATAATTATAGCGGCACCAAATAGTGACTTTTAGGCTATTCGCGGTTCGAAATGCCGGTGATTTCGAAGAAACCTAGAATTCCTTGACTAAGCGTGTCATTTTTGGCGCAAGATCCCTTCGTATTGTTTTGAACCTGGTAATCCTATTACTATCCAAGATGTGGCAGTAACTTGATGGGGACTGTGTAGGCATCGTGGCTCCATCCTGGATAGGTAAGGGATGGTCAGCACCCGACGACCCGGACCGATGAAGCAATCAATCGTTATTGGTGGGCTTTATATTTTGCGGCGTGGTGGTCTATTTAACCCATATTCAAGGCGGTTTTAGTGTCTTCTCTCTGATATATATCGGAATGTCGATATTTTCAATTGGCCCCTATTCATCGCTTAACCCGGTAGTATTTAACTAGTTCTATATCCAATTGAACCCACAAGATTTTAAGCATAGTGAGCAACAAATCCGCATGTTCTAGAAGCCTTCAATTAACGTCGTAGAAGTGGATATATATGATTTGTGCTCAAAAGAGGGTTAATTGGCCTGTTGATCGAATTTAGGGATTTGTTTTGCTTTTTGCTTTTTGCTTTTGGCTTCATTAGACTATCTAATAGCAATACCCGTCTAATTGCCATCCCGCCCCCAGTCGATATAGTTAGATCTGCCTTCCTAATTTGTCAATGGACACTTTGTAATAAGCATCTCGTATGCCGCAGTAAGCTTACTTTACAGCGGGTATGGAATGACTTATGCTCCGAATAGCCGTTAAGCATACCGCAGTGGATCGCAATCGGGTTATAAACACTGGTTAATTGGATGCTTGCAAATAGATTTGGCATCATGGAAGCTACATTGACTACACCTAGGCTTCGATCATCAACGCGCTCAGTGGCCCAAATAGGAAGGTTCTGGATACAAATATGAAACACATTTCTTCAAACCACCTGATTGTTACATGACATCTGAAGAAGGCTGTCGCTGCGTCCGGCTATCACCATATTTTACCTCAGTCTCTGCTCCTTTATCAAGCAGGAGCTTAACTATAGCTTCATGCCCGCTCATGAGGCTACTAGACATTAATAGTCCCGTATATTGCTAGTATATCATCAACTCGATAACATGAATAAATTCCAAATCATATCCAAGTTTACTTACCGCCAATTCGCCATCTCTGTGCAAACTCGCAAAGTGCCCAATTGAGTTCTTCAAGATCTGAACGAGTAAACATTCCCCCTTCATGTAAATCCACATTGGTTTTGGCCAGTAAGTTGGCGGCACGGCACGTGGAAGAAAGTCCAATAAGGGAAAGCCCATCGACTCCTTTTTTTAACACAGTCTCATTCATAGACTTGCAGATATCGACTGCCATTCGTCGCGAAGATTCCACGGCGAGTCCATCTGCTGTGCTGACAGCCGTTTGGGTTTGCCCAGTATGATATAGATCAAGTTCGAATAAAAAGCTAAATGTATTCGATTAAGTCCATTTTATTGCTCTAGAAATGGTATCGGGAAGTCATACCTTAGTGCTAAGGCGATGCTATCACAAAACACAAGAGAGTTTGGGCCCGCCGCTTGAATTAGAGTGAAGCAAATGTTTCGAAGCCGTGACTTGACGCTTTTATATGAGCTTGTTGGAAATTGTACCGTCGCATCGCCTTTTATCCATTGTATTGCCTCTCGAACAACTTTTGCAACTTGGAAAAGTATCTCAAAATTCGACAATGGCCCGTCGCTCTCGCCTAATATCTGTCCGTACAGCCAGGCAGGCTCAGTCAATACAAGAGAATCATTTTTTGCCGATATTTGTATATTCGTCGATACGCTGGTGGTTTTCGAAGTTTTTGGAAGTTCTATTAGACTGTTGTGGGCAAGGTTAGAGGGATGTTATATGTATGCAACAGCCCTGAGCTTCTGCGACCCACGAATCTCAAAATACTTACCAATCCATGATAACAACTGCTCTCCGGCATACAGTATCTATAATCGACTCCTCGCCATCTTCACTTCCGGAAACTGATAAGATTTTGTGCGATCTGCAAATAGTCACACAAGCAGCAATCGAAAATTTAGACTCTTGATCGAGACCATGGCCGTATTCAAATAGCGACAGTAAAAGACCAATCTGGAGAATCTGTATACAAGGCTTTGAAGATGTTTGCAGGAGCAGAAAGGATTGCTTTGCTGCCTTATATAAGTTGCAGCATATATCATGACCCGGGTGCTTGCATGGCTGTTGTGACACTAGAGCCATGCATAGAAGCAACACGCCATCTCTGCCGTGACAGTTTCCTAAAATAGAAGGTGTGTTAAATGAGGCAAGTTGATCAACTGTAACAATCGGAAACCAGCTATGGACTGTTTTCTTGTATCCTTGAGCAATAGATGTGGCAGTCAAGCCTGTTGGTTTAAGCGCCATATGAAGGATTGAAGCGTCCTGCTCGGCGTCATCGATGTTACTAAGCAGGGCAACCGATATCATACCAACGAACTTGTAGCACGTTTCAAGAGATACTTCAAAGATACACGCCGTTTGATGATCTGTAGGGAGTATGACGCCTTCTCCGTCCTCAGCACAAACTCCGCCAGCGGAGTTGTTTGTGGACATTTGGCGCCCATAAGCGCATCGAATCTGCTTCCTAAAAGAATCAGGTTATGAAAAGCAGGCTCTTGATAAAATTATGTTAAGAAGAATCAGTTACGTACGATCCACATCGAGTACAGGCAGGAAGCAATTTGTCGCAGCGGGCTTTGGATCTTCTGCATTGGTGGCAGACTCCAGCCGCTCTGCGGAAGATTGGAAATTGCGGCGGAGAATCGGTGTAGGCTGTCGCAGAAGCTGATACCTGCATTGTGTAGATGTAGCTATCGAGTTGAATGTCGCGGAAAAGTCAATCTTCTCTAATGAATAGCCATAAAAGAACTCTGTTTATACATATGTAGAGGCGAGGTTCTGTTAAGGGTACATATAAGCTGATAGGATGTTTCACGGAATTAGAGCTTCTAGGCCTGCTACCGCGGGGCAAGCTCTGCCAACCAGCGGAACCAACCAACTGATAAATCGCGAGCAGGGATCGGCCGATGCATTAGCGCCAGTTTGCAAGTCCATTTTCAGCTTATCGGGGAGTGTGTCGCCCAATCAGAAGCAGCGTCGTAATAGGAGAGGCTTCATTGCTGTGATATTGCTGCCCTGTGGCGAGAACAGAGTGAGGTTGAATGACAGTCGATCATATGTCTATATAAACTCAATGTTGTCCGCCGTGTGTTTTATTTTGGAAAACTTCATCTTCAAGTTAAAGAACAACAAGTTCAACATAGTCATTTCTCCAAATCCCAATTATCTAGCCCTCTTCAGAATATCTGCAAACTCAGGATGTCGCCAGTTAAGACCGTCGCAGTTCTCGGTGTATGCATTACTTTTTTTTTTTTTTTTTTACAATTTTTCTATTAGCTAATATTACCAATTTTCTTTAGGCTACCGGAAACGTTGGAAAAGTTGCCATCCCAGCTTTGCTCTCTGCTGGCTTCATTGTAACAGTCATTGCAAGGCCAGAGAGTACTTCGACTTATCCCCAAGGCATCACTGTGAAAAAGTCCTCTTATCATGACTTAAAGACACTTACTGAAGCATTGGAAGGCCAAGATGCGCTTGTTGAAGCATTCAACCCTGCCGCTGCCGAACACCAGAGTACCATCGTACAGGCTGCTCTGGCTGCTGGAGTGTCTCATTTGGTCACGCCCGAGTTTAGCACTGACTCGTTTTCCGAACATTCAGCAGAAATTCGAATCTTTGAACCTAAACATAAGGCTCAAAAAGAGCTTGAAAAGCTCACATCATCACCCAACTGCACTCTGTCGTGGACAGGCATTGTTCTTGGTGCCTGGTTTGACTGGGGCATTGAGACGGGATTCTTCTGGGTTAACAAGAAGGATCGTACCATCACACGCTTTGGCTCTGGTAACCAGAAGGTCTCAATGAGTCGCATCGCACTCTGTGGAGATACTATTGTGTCTGTCCTTCGAAATCCAGAGCAGTACCGAAATCGGGTCGCTTATTTTGCGGATTACGCTGTTAGTACGAATGAGCTTATCAACATAATTCAAAAGTTCTCGCCTCCTGGAGAATGGGAGATCATGGACCTGTCTGTTGAAGATTTCAAGAAGGAAGGATTTGCACTTTGGGATGAAGATACGGAGAAAGGCGTGACGACTCGGCTGTTCAGCAAAGCATATACCATGCTGGGGACTGCAGCCGTGTTCGATGAACAGAACCGCTACGACGGAGATTTTACGGCCAAGCTAGAACCTGGATGTGGCAAGCCTATTGAAAGTCTAGAAGAAAGCCTTAAGCAATTGCTGGGATACGTTTGAGGAGCTTTAGATCATGGAAGAGGTTCTGGAACAGAGCATCCATCCCATAGCTCGCTTATATATGGAAATATACTCCTTCAAATATTAGGGAATTGTTATTCAACACCCCAGTTTTATTATCCAGCAACCCGGTTGTAACATAGTGACTCGGTCAGTCCATTCATATATATATTTAAGAAATATATAATACTTTAAAACAGTAGATGTATTAGAGGCAGTAGAGGCAGTAGAGGTAGTAGAGGCAGTAGAGGCAGTAGAGGCAGTAGCTCTGAGTAATGCATTACTAATGTATTATCCAGATGCTATCCCGCGCTGATGAAATGTCTAAACTTGTGAATGTTATGGCAATGGCCCTGTATGGGCGAAGTGGTGGCGACCCACCAGATAAGAAGGGCGGCCCAGGTATATTTCTTGCTTTTTCCCTCTGACTTATCTTGTATTACAACTGATGTTTTTCCTAGGCCGCTTTGGAGGTTGTGCTGGCGGCGCGAGTAAGGCGAAGAAGGGAGGCGGCAAGAAGAAAGGTATTCTCTTCAATTCATTCATCATTCATTCGTAATTCATTGCTGACTTGATCCATAGATCAAAAGCTGCCACAAGGGGACCGAGGCCCCAATGGAGCATTGTCACGTAACCAGAAACGACAGCTCCGCGCAGCGTTCGCTCGCGCCGGTCTACCCCCGAATACAGCCATCAATCTAGCCTCCAGTACTCCTGCTTCTACCTCTGGTACCCCTGCTTCGACTGCTCCCACCAGCTCTACTCCTCCTCAGCAAGAAGAGCGCACTTTGGCAATTCGAACCAAAGAGCAATGAATTGGTAATGGATTGAAAATGAATTGAGAACGATCACAATTTGAGAATGATGAAGGAATGATGGGAATGAATGATGACAATGGATTGACAATGGATTGAGAATGAATTGCATGGTATAATTCGAAGATAGTGCTCGTTTAATGAAAAAGAACATATGCTAATTAAAACGTATCTAAATTATAACCACCATGTGAGATAATATTTGTTGGGGATTTGTGGCCGCAATCGTCGCATGAGTCGTGAGTTGTTAGCCGTGAGTCTAGAGGCGTGGCTATTTTGTCGCCTTTGCGAAATCGAGTACTAGTAGTATTGCTATTATTGGATTCGGCATGGAGATGCTAGACATCCTGGATGGTGCCGGAGAGGTCCATCTCGGGTATGCAGGTCTTGTTTCGTAAAAATGCTGGGATGAGGAACAGATTCGGGTATCATGCTTGATATTTAAACGAGCAGGGCCGTCTCTACCCTCTACCATGACAGTTTCCCGAAGTAGAAGTTGTGATAAATAAGCCAATTTGATCATGTGTAACAATCTGAAACCAGCTATGCATTGTTTTCTTTCTTATATGCTTGAGTAATGGATGTAACAGTCAAGCCCGTTGGTTATAAGCGCCATATGAAGAATTGAAGCGTCCTGCTCGGCGTCGATGTTCCCAAGCAGGGCTACTGATACATACCTACGAACATGTAGCACGTTATCAGGTAGCGATTGTTTTCAAAATAACTCTCTTCTCATAAAAATTTCAGCTGACAGTTAATCTTCCGTATAAGCACAACCTGGGCTGCCTTCAGGAGACTCTGCAGCGCTGTATAATGCAATTCGAAAGATACACGTACACATGCTAATGTCAAAAAAAGACAAAAGGAAAAAAAGAAAAGAAAAGAAAAGAAAAAGAAAAAGAAAAAGAAAAAGAAAAAGAAAAAGAAAAAGAAAAAGAATACTCTATAGCTCCAGAGCCAAGAACAAATAAGAAAGCCTGCCATCCCACCCGCACCTGAATCCTTACATTTGACTGGTCTTAGCTTCACTACGTTGAAAACATAGCTACTAGTCCGAAACACCACGAAGAGGTGCCAGTCATCGTCTCGGGATAGGCAAGACTCAAAGTCTATTGCCAACGCCTCAGCACGGCCACTTGGCTACGGCTTTTTCGGCGACTACTGTTAGTACTCCACGCCCGGATTTCAGCAAACATCTCGGGGGATACTTATCCTAGCCCATCACTGCTTGCAGGTAAGCAGTGGTCTATCAGTCAAATGGCTAGCTGGTCAAAACAGCTGCAATGTTATGTCATCACCACCTTACAGTAGTGGCTCTGGACCGTCTTCCACAGCAGCATCGCCAGAACATTCGCGCCTTCATCTTCATCTCCAGCAGTTGCTGGGCCAGCTACTCGAACGCTGTTTCTTTGTTCCGTTGGGAGCTCTTTGAAGCATGGGTCACAGACCCAGCCATCAGGAACAAAGTCCTTCCACCGATGAAATGTCCCCCATGTTGCGCGGTTGTGGCTGCATCCTGGTCAACTGCAGACTCTCGCAGCTCTCTGCGCATTAGTCAGGCGAGGAACTTTAGCGCCAGCTTCAAACTGGCGACCTTGGACTGTCCACTTCCTGTGGCATGGATTGCATCGAGGGTTGCCGTCCACCGGATCTCGGCGGAACGGACCACGAAAGTTTGTAGAGTCATGCCCACAATGGCTAAAATTGTGGCATGTAGTTTTACAAATTCTCTCCTTTCCTGTGTTACTGAAGGAGAAATGACATGATCTGCATCATGTAATTATCCTGAAAAAGTCGTTGAACCTATAGACGCCTAGCTTTGTGCGCGATTGGCTTTGAAGGCCTTTTGTGGGAGCATGTATATTACGCATAGCCGGAACAGACATTCTGTTTCGTCGCCAGCCAGTCTTCAGTAGCTAGACAAAGGGCGAGTGGAGAGAATGTCTGTTATTTTTGGGTGCATTTCTTGAACAATAGCGACTTCAACATGTGGGCTGCATTCCATTCAGCATCAATGGCTCCCTTGTGCTTTGTTTTGATGTTTTGAACACCAAAGTGCAAGTTTGGCTTGTTCATGTGTGGGTCGAATCTCACAGCAGCTTTTGATATAAGACATGAATTGCTTGTCGCTTGCTATATTTCCTGTTCGCTCTCTTGTATTCATCAACAAGAAGCAATAGGGCAAACTCTACGACCAAAACAAATCATCTCCTCGTCTTCAAAATGGCTCAACTACCTGGAATCTCAAGGCCAAAGACAACACATCCTGTAATTACCCCTACAAGGACCAAACTGACTGCCAAGACAAATACTAAATTGAGAGAAAAGACGACAAGACGGCTCACGACAGCATCCCCTGTTCGGCGAATTGACATCAAAATCGATTCGACTCACAAAAGAGTTGAACCCAAACAGATGAACTGCATTGCACACCTGGCGCTATTATTCAGAATATTTGTGGGCGTGGTTCTATACTGTTTCATCGTGTCAAAGTTTATGAGCTTCTTCACCCAAGGACTTGAGCGAAAGCCGTTAAATATGAAAGTGGGGGGGG